>VYZW01042759.1:0-37593 GCA_013401315.1 Balaeniceps rex | reverse complement strand
CCCGCCCGCGGCCCCCCGCGCCGCCCACGCGCGCCCGCGGCACCACGAGGGACGCCCGCGCACGCGTGACCCCCCGCGGCCGCGATCGGGGTTAGCTCCGCTCCGTCCCCGGTGCTCCCACGCACCGCGGGGCTGGTGGAGGTGCCCGGCGGTGGGGCGTGACATCGCCTCTGCCGCGGAAAGTTTCCGTGGGGACCTCGACGTGCACGGTGTGTCTGTCCCGGCCGGGCTGGTGGGGTCCGGCCGGGCTGGTCCCTCCCTTTGGAAAAATTAAATGCCCCCCACTCTACCCCCCCATCTCATTTTGGTGTGTTTCCTGACTCGGGGGGTTCATTTAGGCTAGACTGGAACAGGGTCTGCAACGTGACCAGGCAGTGTTTGGTCAAGGAAAACTTCCAGTAAGACCAGTGGGTTTTCTGGATGCGTGAAGGCTCCAGGTAGGAGCAGAGGTTGTGTCGTGTGCTGGGAGAGCCTCGCTGCTGCTGCAGCCCTGCGCCGGGCTCCTGCTTGTTTCCCTTCAGCGTGCAGAACGGGGGGAAATGTTAAATCCGTGGCTGAGTGACAACAGAGGGCTTCTTGCACGAAGAGTTGTGCGGTGGTGCTTTCCTCGATGGTCACTAGCCTGATTTGTCAATTAACAAGCACGCTCACCCAGAAACTTTCCTCTGTGCTCCTTAACTGTCTACAGGATGGCAGCTTACTTTCACTCAAGTGGCTCAGAAATAATTAGTGGTTATAAGCATTACAGCCAGCAGAGGAACTTTAATCTTTTCATGGTGCTAAATCTCCAGAAGGGCTGTAGGGTTCCCCCGGACAGGCAGGGCTAACCTGAGTGTTCAGCTCAACAAGTGGCCACCTCTTGAAGTGGAAAATTCTCTCTCTCTTACCCCTCTCCCCGCCATGAAATGTTAATTTGTATCCTACTGTGGGTTTAGTTTGTTCGGTGATACTAAATAATTAGTGTTCACGGTTTCCAGACATAGCGAGCTCATCTGCTGATCCGTGTCCTATTCGGAGAGCTGTAGGCTGGCGGAGGGCCCAATCCTGCGTGCATTTCTGTAGATGAATATTGACCGAGTTACGCTGCAACAGGAGTATTCGGAGAATATAACTGCCACGTTGTGCACTGTCTCCCCTGAACATATAAAAAATAAGGTTTTCCAGAACCAGGTATCCAACACCAGGGTGATTTCCCAAGCTGGCAGCACTTCTGTGCCCTGCTCCAAAGCCTGGAGACAGTAGGCTTGCCTAAAATGGCTTTCTCTCCCAAATAAAGGTGCTGCCCTGCATGTGTGCAGAATTGAACCCACAGACTAGACTTCGCAGAATTATGACTATTGCCCCATTTTCTAGCCTAGAGCATGCGAGAGCACTTGAAAGAGTTATTATTTTATCATAGGCAGCAATGTTGTCCACAGTTAAAATTATCTCGTGCTTTCCAATACGATGCTCTGCTTTCAGGCGCTTATGCATTTGCTAAGTTTAAAACTAGGCTGACATTTTCCAGGTTGAGTGTTTGCTGAAGACAGACTCTCTTTGGGAAGTTTCAGATGAAATGGTTCAGCTATTTCTGAGAACGTGGCTAGAGGGAAATGTATTCTTTTGCCACGTATCTGAGAAAGATGGTTTAGGTATACATCATCCTGCATTAGGAGACCTTGATCTTTTTCTGTGAATCTGCATTTTTTGGCTATGTTGAGAGACACTTTCATTGAGACTGTTGAATTCTTGTGGCTTTGCGTTTTGGAGCAGGAAAAAGATACTTGGCTTGGGATCAATCTTGTGATGGGGGTGTGCCTTATGTTGAGCCTATGAAAATCTTCCAGAATTTGTCTCAGTTATCATTTTGTCACAATGCTCAGGATGCACGCTCTCGGTGGAGGGATGTTGAGGGCTTGACCATTGCACTCACTCGCTGAAGACGCTCTCAGCACGGAGCTTGCTGGACGCCCCAGTGTTGTTACATGCTGAGCAACTGCTCATCGTCCTGGGAAGAATGAGAGTGCCCCAGTTGGTGGCTGAAGGTCTGAGTGGACTTTCCCCCGCAGTTATTCTTCCCAGATGTTACTGCTACGGTGAGCACCATAAGGAGGGAGCATGAAGGCTGTCTCAGCTGTGTCTTCGGTGGCAGGGTGTGCCTGCTGATGTGGAGGCAGGGTGGAGGAGGAGGAGGAAACTGCTTAATTCATGTGCAGGGTGACAAGAAATGGTGGGACTAGAATGGAGAAGCAGCAGCATTGGTGGTGGAGGCATGGGGAAAGTGAAGAGCAGGGACCTCGAATTAAGTCAGAGGACTTGGTGGGGTCATAGATGACAAAGCTTGGGAACAAGCTGCAGGGAAAGGGCTGGAACTGTAGATAGAGGTGGAAAAACCAGACCAGACAAGGAAAGGAGAAGGAAAGGAAAAGAGCAGGAAAAAGGTGGGTGAGAGACTGCGGGCAGGAGAAGGTGGTGAGAGACTTGTGGTGGACAGGAACAGGAGATCTGAGCCTGCAAAAGTAGGCATTTCCAGTCTTTCAAATGTTCGGGTCATGGTACTAGTGCTTTTTAATCCTTCTCATCTTCCTCCTCACACTGCCTACTGTGTTCCTCAGCCCCTGCCTCTGCTCCTTTGCCCCTCCCCTGGTCCCCTCACAGAAATTGTTGCTGTCTCCTTGCCATGAGGAGCAGCTATTGTTGCTGCAGTCATGGACCTTGGACCTGGAGAGGAGCTATCTCCATTGTGGAGCCCAGGCTCTGGAGTTGCACTGAGCCCATGTGTTTGTTTTCCTCCTTACCCCGTACCCCACCATCAGGTAGCACCCCGAGGAGCAAGACCTGGCACCAGGGCCAGTCTCAGGCCTCCACCGCAGTGTCTACCCACCTTTTTCTATCACTGGGTTTGCCATGGACAGGATGTAGTGACTTTGTATGCCCCAGTTAAGTCTCACACTAGTTTTTTATGCTGTGGACCTAAAGGAATCAACCCAGTCAGTGACTGCTGCAGTAGGCTAGGGTGGGTTTTCCACTTTTTAAACTGGAGGAAGAATTTATAGCTCAGTATATTAACTATACATCAAAATAGTGAACCCCCGTGGAAAAAAAATAGTGTGTAATCATGTAACTGATTTTGCATTGTAATACGTTCATATAAGGTCAGAAAATTAAGATCAACAACTTATGGTTTTGATTTGTAGCTCTAGCATTCTTTAAGGATAGGACATTTTGCACAGCAAATGTAATGATTTAAATAATCATTGCCTGTGTTCAGCCGCAAGTTTTGAGCAATCAGATTGCTTACATCACTATACAATTGATGATTGTAAATACTGTACAGTTGAAAATGACAGTCAAATGTGTGCTTTATGTGCACTTCGTTGCTTTTCTTTCTAAGCTGGACAGCATAGAATTTAAGTAACTTTCATTTGTATTTATAGCTTTGCTTTCAGGCTCTTAGGGCAGATGCACTTGAGTTGCAGATTTTGTAGGGGGATCTGTGTAAAAAACAGTCATTTTCTTAGATTTGGCTTAGCTTTCTGTTGATCCTTGATCTTATTAAAACTTATTTTTGAAAAACGAGGCTGAGGCCGTGCAAATATTTGTATTTCAGCTAATGTAATTCAGTCAGAAATCAGCATCAGCTAATAGACTGACTTTTTCTTTACGAGACTGATTACTGAGGTTTGAAAGGGAAACACCATGTAATAGTATGTAAGCAGAATGCATAGATGGTGGTGGATTTGTTTATGTAGTGGTGCTTTTGGTATTTCACATTTTTTGGGGAGGGACTAAAACCATTATGCTTCGTTGTGACCAGCTGTGGGCCACACAGGACATATATACACCAGTATATCGCCAGCTGAATTCAGAAATACAAGAGTTGCAGGGCAGGAAAGGCAGGGGGGTGAGAAGGGATGTGGTCCTGTAGGCTCATGCTCTGAGTAAGCAGCTGAGAAAGTGCAGACATGGTTCACTCTCTCCTTCTTGCATTTATCTTGTGGTGGCTCAGGGATGTCGGAGATTAGGCTGAGGGATTTTGGGGCACGGCTTTCTTGGCCTTGTACACATCAATTTGATGTACGTTTTGGGGGCAGAGGGGTAAGTACTGGTTTTTATGCTTCTCTTCCTGTGTCTCTTCCCCCCGAAGGCAAACCGTGAAGCACAACTCAGTCCAACCAAAATGTTGTATTTAATTACACTTTGGTAAAGACATTTCTGTTCCTTTATCCAAGGACCATGGCAGAGATCAGTGTTTCTTGCATGCTGCCTGCCACCTTTGGGAGGAATAGCCTTATGCACCCCCAACGCTAGTTTTAATCCTGCTTCCTGAAAATTCACCTGTGGCTTCAGAAAAATAAAACTCTCAGAGAAGTTAGGTCACTGGTGAGCTTGGACTTTGTCACTAGGAAATAGTATTGCCACATGCTTTGCTCCGTACTCAGTCAGTACCTGCCTGCTGTTCCTTGTCCTCTCCTTTGCCTGCAAGCTCTTTGAGGCAATGCCATCTCTTTCTTCTGTGCCTGTGCAGCAGGCAGCATGCCCAGAGCTCCAAGATACTCCAAAAATGACCATGTAAATGGTGGGAACAGGGAGGTTATCTCACCTTCTCCTGCTTGTGCACAAGTCTGTGTAAAACAGCTGGGTTTTTGCTGGCCTGATTATGACAGAAGGTGTTTTTCAGTTGTTTTACTACTATTCTTAGGGATCTGTGCACAAAATACAAGATTTCTAGCCAAGTGAAATGATGATATGGGAGAAAAAAATCTAAAAGATGTGTATGTGCCTTTGAGATCAGAATGGAAATTTGGAAGTTCAGGTATGAAACCTCTTTGTCATTTCAAAACATACAAGAAGTGCCAGCATGGCAAAGCATCATGTACTGGGCCATTTCAACCACCCTTTCTCTTTGAGTATCTTCATGTCAGATGAATGTAATATGCATGTGAGGTTGAAAGTTTATAGAAGAAAGTATATGTTGGCTGAAACAAAATCATAGAAATTCATTGCTACAGGTCACTGAAGATGCAGAAGCTTAGATAAAATCTTCCATAGACAACTCAGAAAAAAATCAATGCAATGCTCAGGTGTAAGTTAAAAAAAAAGGCAAATAGAACATTAGGGATTATTAAAAAAAAGTTGGAAAATAATAAAAAAGAATCCCATTATTTCACCGTATAAGCTATGGTGTGCCTACATCTTCAGTATGGTGTGTTGTTGATCCCGCCACCTCAAAGGTCTATAATGGTGAAGGAGGAGATTCAGAGGGAGGCAGCAAAGGGGATCAGAGGAACAGAGCGGCTCCTGCCTGAGGAGTGACAATGGTGTAAAGTGATGCAACAGAAATTGTAAAATTATGCAGAGCATGGAGAAGGCAAATTGGGAATGACTGTTCACAGCAACAGCAGTGGAGGGCATCGGGTGAAGCAGGCAGTTGTGGGGATGGAAACAAAAGGAGGTGGCTCTTCACGTGGTGTGGTCAGGCTGCCGAGCTCCTCACCACAGGATGTGGATGCTGAGAGGTTACATCAGCTAATGAGGTGACTGGATGAGTTCATGGAAGAGGAATCCATCAAGGGCTATTAAATACAAAACCACTGCCGCTGGCTTAGGAAGTTTTGAGCTGCAAATACTTGGAAGCTTGGTGAGTATCCTGAGGAAGTATCACCATTGGTTTGCCTTGTTCTTGTACTTGCCCCTCGGCACTCGTGTCTGGCCACGGCTGAGAGGGGGTGCCGAGCCAGGTGGTTCCCCTGGCCATGTCTGCTTGGCGAAATGAAGTGGGTCAGTGTCTGGCTCGCCTAGGCTCCCAAGCCCAAGGGGCTCTTGGTGGCTTGCACCTTCACCACTCAGGGCTGGCCCCGTTATAGGACAACTGTCGTGGAAAGGGCTAGGTGGAAGAAACTCGTTGAAGTGCTCCAAAGCAGAGCCAAGATGTGAGCTAAAACTTCAGCAGTGCTGCAGAAAGCAGGGTACAGTGCTCAAGCTCGCTCCCTGGTGTCCTATTATTGAGCTGTGCAGGCATGGCAAGGATAGACTGCCTTAACTTCTTGGGTTCAAGTAGGTTCAGAAAGCAATTATATTCGCGGAAGCAATCCCACCAAGAGGCACTGAATACCAAGATACAATGCCTGGCTGAAGAAGTGTCTGCTGGGAGACTGTAATATTGCTACATGCCTGCTCTGCTCACACAGGCTTCCCAAGCCTTTGCTGCTGCCCGGTGTCAGGGAGAGGATTTGGGGCAAGGTGGTCATCTTCCCTGACCTGGTGTTGCTGTAGTTACAGTTTTATCTGTCTGTACAAGACCAGGCTTTGAAATTCTGAACTGAGAATGTGAGGATGCGTTGGAAATTAATTTTCTTCATCTATCCACTGCACTTACGCACTGGTTAAAACAATAATGTTGCATTGACTGCTGTTTACTACACCAGACAATTTGCTTAATCACCTGAAAGGCAGATTTTGAAGCCCTAGGTTGGCTGTGCTAAACCAAAGACTGTGTATTGCTGTTCAATTAAGCAACGGTCAAAGCACAAGGCATTCAAAGGTAGCTCATACTGACATTTGCTAGCTTTTAGATGAGATCTATTGCTATTAAAACAACAGCAACAACCCCACACTCAGCAATGTCTAAGCCCTTCTGATCGTTTCTTAAAATTTCTAGATGCTAACTGGTACGGAAACTCCAATACAGCACTTAATGGAGCTCACAACTGCCTAGCTGTATTTTTGGGCTACCTTATGTAATAAAATGGCAGGCCCTTGCACTGCCTGCGCAAGCGAGGTTGCATAAGCAGCCCAGGGAAACAACCGGAGCTCCGAGAGCCCTCCTGAATCCTGCACGTCTTGTTTCATCTCATTTAACGTTATTTAATAAGTGATATTAACCTCTCCCCCCCGCCCCCACGTTATCTCGGAGCAGTGATACTGATTTAATTTCATGCACAGACCTCGCTTTTTAGAGAAGTCATCAAACTTTTCAGTCAATTGAGCAGTCTGATGTCCGGGTAGCCTTGAATTTTCTGTAATCAGCACTCAGTCCAGCTAAAAATAAGAACACATTAAAAACAAAACCTTGAACAGGAAAATACTTGTTTTTCATTCTCAGTTCTAACTTGGTAACCATTCTTAAAGTTCATCGCTATGGTTTGTCCTATCTTGCGATAAACAATTTATTATTCAAGCAGCTTTTTTTTTTTTTCCTTTAAAAATAGACAATACTGTTCAATCATTGGGAAGAAAACCAGCATGAGAAAATCGTAATCAACTTTAACAAGCTTACAGATGGCAATGAATTTCTTTAAGCATAATTTTAGCCCTGCAAACAACAATAATAATTGAGTTTGATTATTTAATATCATTTTGTCACTGATGAGCAGACCAGACTGTTTTTCTCTCAATTCCCTCAGCTAGGTGTGTCAAATTTTTAAGCTGGAGAGCAATTTTAATAAGGCAGCTCCCACTTGTAATCTCTAAATCAACAGGTGGATGTAACCGCGCAAAACTTGAGAATTACTGGTTGTCTGATTGAGTCGGGGGCTGAATGAATCCAACTTTGAGCGTGTCCTAGGCTTATTGGTTTGGGTGGGACGCCTCTCATTAATATGTCATGGAGAATTGACATGATATTTCCTGTGTTATGGGAAAGAATGGTATGCTTGCAAAATCTTGTCGATAATAAATATTATTAATGCGTGCGACGTGATCAGCTGGAGGCGGGATATTTTTCTGCTGTTCCTAGTTCTCACACAAAATATTTGCCTTGGTGTTTTTATTGGTAATTCTACGGATTTTACTTGTGGTATTTTGTCTGTTCCTGGTTTTGACATCTAAAACAGTAAAAGGTTTTAAATTGGAGGCTTTGCATTAGACATACCCACATTCCAATTACACTTCCAGTGAGAGTTCCTTTAATTTATGATTTATAAAGGGGAAAACAGCTGTATGATTTCTACATGGACCATTAAGGCCACTACTTACTTAGGCAGAATCTTCATCCTGTTCATCAGATGAGCATCGAGGGTTTTTTTAATTTGCTTTATCTTTGGTTACCAAGCTGAGAAGAATGTTTTATTCTCCAATCTACTTATCTTATGCTTCATTTTGAATATATTAATACAATATTTGGGAAAGATACTTTCACACAAACAGCCTAATCAAACAATAGTTCCGTGAACCAGATGGGTGCATTTCCAACAATTTCAGCAAGAGCAATACTGATAAAAAATAAATAGGCGACTCATATTCACTCTTGTATTTATATTTTTTTGTAAGAAGGACTGAAGAATCTTGCTTGTTTTCTGGGCTGCCACTGAAGTCAATGGAAACTTTGCTGGAATAATTCCGGACCTTTAATTTTTGCAAGGTAGCACAAGTCGTTTTTTTCATCTTTTTTCTTTCTTTCCAGCACAAAGGACCTTATTGTCAGCTGATGCACACTGATGTAACTCAGCTGGTACTGGCAATTACCTTTATAATTCCTGGCCCCTAATATCCATATTTCTTCAAAAATGCATTGTCTTTTTCAACAACAGAATATCTTGCTATATCTTGCTGTTATTCAAGTATAAGGAATAAAGCTGCATTTGGTACCTATCCTGCTGTCCTCATTAAGGCAAAACTCCCACTGAAATCAAGGAGAGTTTGGCTGACAAAGAATTACTGACTTGAGCTTCTGAAAGGTCTAAACTTTCTCTGTCACTTTTTGGGTTTGAGTTTTTTGGGGGGATTTTGTTTGGGGTTATTTTGTTTTATTTTTTATCTCACCTTGTATTTTAACTGTTCCCTCTCCTTCTTTTATATTTATATTTTTGAATCTTTAGCTTCCTTCACTAGGATCTTTTTTATTTGTACTTCAGTCAGGCCTTAGGACCTTCTACTTCTCACCTTGCTCTCTCCTCCTTTCTTTCCTATTACTGTCTCTCTCTCTCTTTCAGTCATCCTTCTGTTAGCCTCACGTTCACTGACTACAGCACTGTAAGAAGTTGATACACATCATGCATGTATCCAGGAATTTCATTTAGCTTGTTTAGACCCCTTCTATGTACAGGTGCCTATATTCATGTACTTGCCTTAGGGCGAAGCAGCAGTTTGTAAGATAGGTGACTTAGGCAGAGATTTACTTGTACAATATTCATCTCTGTAATCTTTCCTCCTCTTTTGGGCAGGATCTTAGAAGTTCCTCTGAAGTATTCATGCAGGGTTTCAGCAGTAAATTGAATTTTGGACTGATAAAATAAATATTTGGCATAGTATTGCAGTCAGAAAAAAATACTTAAGGATTTTGAAGTCTGTGTAAAAAGGGGTTTTGTTAAGGGCGACAGAACTGGAAATTTCCAGAGAAATGGGTTTTATTCATAATTCTTCTACTGTGCAATGTTACAAGCTTAGACCACACATATAATGCCTTCGTGCATCACTTCTCTGATCCATAAACTAGGGCAGCTTTACAGAGTATTGTAGGCTATGATCAATTCTGGGTGCCATTCATAGCCAGGTATTTGAGGGGGCCACTAAACGGGGGGCTCTGGGGTGCTAAATATATCATTGGCAGAAAGAGGAGCTGCTGCGAAGGCTTTTTGGGGCGTTGATCCATCTCGGTGGTTAGCATACGTTAGGCAGCACCTTGTCACCGTGGGCGTTGTGCTTCCAGCTGTGCAACACCTGACAGCATTGGAGCTTTCCCTGGATGTCCTGGCTCCGTGGGTTACCTGCACAATGTCTCGGTTCCCCCCTGCTACCTGTTAATTATTTGCATTTTTCAGATGGAAAGCATTTTGAAAGTGCCAAGTATTGTTATTTTCTTGCAAGTTTGACTGAAATTCAAGTTCTTTTCCAGAAGACCTAATTCGTGCTTGTGAAATAAATAGTAGGTGTATGCCTGCTTAATGTATAGCGTAGCATTTCAAACTAATGTCATCAGCTTACTCTTTCTTAGCATCTGGATCCCTGCAGACATACTTCTTAAAGTAAAAGGCATAAAGGTAAACTTGCTTATTCTCCCTTAAATAAGCAAACACATTTTCTCTTATTGTAGTGGTTACAAATAATTTTTCATGGTGTCCAATTGCCTGTTACTCTGGCAAACCTAAAATGTATCAAAAACTACAGGCTATATATATAAAGTAATTCCAGTTAAAAAGGCATTTCTTCTTCTTTAATGCAATTTCTATTTGATTTTCTCCAAACCCTCTTCTTCCAAAGAACAATTTAAACCACATCTGAACAATAGATTTATTGTTGTCGACTGACTGAGAAATTTGATAAAGATAGCTTTTCGATTTCCATTAAAAATAGATTATTTTTCAGAGGACTGAAGGATATAAGTTCAATTTTTAACTTTGAATTTCACATTTCGTTTGCCCAGTCTGTAATATATATATTTTCATAATAATTGGCATTAGGCTTGGCATATTTCTCTGCAGATTTTTTTCTCAGTGTGAAACTACTAGAGGGTCATTATGCTGGTTAATGAAAGAGGGCTGACATTCTTTGTAAGTCGTGAGTATTTAAATATTCTTCTATGCAAATTTTGGCTTTTCAAGGAAAAAAGTTTAAAGAGACATCTTAAAAAAATTTCCTTAGAAGTGTTGAAAAATGCAGGTTACATTCATTCAAAATCTAGATATCCAGTGGTGGGAGGTGATGACACATTTCAAATTTGCTACTGTATAATTAAGAGGGGATTCCATGTAGATGTAAGCATAAAAATTGGGTATGGCGCTTCACAATGCTGCTAGTTTTGCAGCTGAATTCCTCAGTACTTTTCTTAGAGTGTATAATCAGTTACGCTTGTGCTGATTTAATCAATTATTCTTGTGCACAAACAAACAAACACAAACAAAACCCAGCTAATTTCAGACTGTCTTTGAAACATCACAACTAGAGGTTGTGCTTACAATGAAAGAAATATTATTTTCAAGCCTCTAGAACGATTTTAAAAATGGCAAAGATATATTTGGGAAGTATCATACTTTTGGGTACCGGCAGCTGTGTATCCTTATGCAAAAGTGGATTTGGCTGAAAGACCAATTCATAAATATTGTATCTGAAGATTGCAGCAAGCTTTCATATTTGCAAGAGATAATGTAAAATGTGCAACATTTTTTTCTTCACCCTGAGAAGTTTCAGCTTAAACAGCTCGGTCTCCCAAATCTAATGAATAATGGCCAGCGAACAAAAGTATCCATGGCTTCTTGAATCGCGGGGGCTGGAGACCATTCTGTCTGTGGAGGAGGAAAGGTCAGCCTGCTGTGGTCAGTCTGAAAACCCTCCTGCGCGCTGCCAAGCTGTGAAGCGGCTTGGAGACGGGAGTTGTCAATAAATAACTTGACTCCTGCACTCCGTGACTTCCCATCTCGCGGTCTAGGAGCTTCCAAGCAAGCAACAGACTGCTCCTAGCTGTGTTGCTTGGAGAAACCAAGTGGGAGATTGGGGAACCTCTCATTTCTCTGTTAGAAAAAAATCTCTTTTTTTTGCTTTTTTCTAGACCTCCTCCGCCTTGATCTGCTGTTTGGGGAAGTGAGGGGTGTAGTGGGGGAGGTAAGACTTATCTTTGATCTGATGGCTTCTTTCGTTCTGGGCTGCTCTCCAGGAAAATCTTTTCCCCCTTGGGGACGCAGCAATTTTCATGGCAGAGGCTCTGCGAGCAAGAGCGTTGTGGAAGATCCCGAGCTCGCCTGACGTGCACTTGACATTTTAGCACAGATTCAGCAAAGCAGCTTTATACAGGTAAACACTTAGGCACATGCTTTTCATTACACATTCGCTCAGAATTTCATCTGAGTTTCTCTCCTGAATATGGAAAGACTTAAGCACATATTTAAGGGCTGAGTAGGTCCCCGGTCTGACTCACATATAGCGCAGAGAGGATGGGTTGGATGGAAAGGGAGCAGTCACCGCGGTAGCGTGGCAGCTGAGAAGTGGGACATACTGTCTGAACATCAGCATGCTACAAAGGGGCCCTGTTCTTCTGGGAGGCAACTTTTTAGCTGGATGTGGCCCCAAGAAGAGCAGGCCTGGACTTTTTACTTTCAGCTGCCCATTCGTTCTCCCATTTCTCTTCATTTTGAATTTCTCTGCGCAGGGCTTGGATGATCTGAAGTAGGTTTATAATTAAAATTAGTTTGATTGTTCTGCAACCTCGTGTTTGGCAGTTGTAAGATTTACCCATCCGGCACCCCAAAAAGAGGACGGTGTTCGTTCGCAGAATACTTTGGGCAATCTGTATGTAAAGGCAGTGCTGTATGCTAAGTCCTCTGAGGATTACTCAGGCTGTATCAGCCACAGAAGGTTCCTGAAAACTATTAAGTATTTGTCAGCAGTGAACACATACCCAAACCTTTTGGCTCTTTCTAGCTACTTTATTCATGAAAAACGTTGGTTCACAGTTTTGCCTGCAAAACTTAAATTGGTTCAGGCTCTGATCTAACCTTTTTTGCTTCTTTTGAGGATCTGAATTATGAATCTAGATTAATGCTTTGCAACACAGAGGAGGAAAGAGAAAGACACTGCAGAGCGAGCTCAGAAATGCTTCTGCCTGAAGGTCATTTTGGAGAGCCAGGTCTTGTCTGCTGTTAAAGGTCTTTGCTGACAATAATACATGTAACGGCACAGTGGTAACTTTCTCTAGCAGATACCTATTGTATGCAGTTACTTTACTGGCAAAACGAAACTGTTTCCCTGAACAGAATGAGCTATCCCAGCAAAAAGATGTTTGGGGGGAGTGTAGTAGAGTCGGCACAACGATGTTTCCAACATAGGGTTCATTGAAGGTTTTTCCACATTCCTCACTGACAATGCCACCCAAAATTTGAAATACAGACTACACCTAAATGGAATATGGATAATGAGTTCCAAAACCTCACCTGATGAATAGCCCTCATTGCTGCATTTCTTCTTGGACTTTAACCAGGAGCATGGCTACAGTGGAGGTCGCATGTTTTTCAGGGATTATAAGGTAGGAGGTGGCTCACTTCAGGCCAGCCTTTTTTTCTGCATCTTAATCTGGAGTTAATAACTTTTTGGATGTTTCTCCTTAGTCTTGTTTCCCAGCTAGTCTACAGGTTTCTTCTGGAGAAGTTTGATGTGAACTCCTCTCACTCTGCCAGAGCGCGACACCTCTTGCAAGACAATTGTCTTAAAGAACAAAGCAATAACTGGGGAGTTGTGAGACATTTCTAGCATGAACTCAGGCAGCACTGCCCCCATAGCATATTCTTCCATTTAAGACTGATTTTCCATTGCTTTATCAAATATTACCCATTTTTGCTAAAGCCATAGTTGCAAGACTGCTTTAATCCATGTAAGTCTCTGCTGCTACTGCAAAGGATGATCCTGCCTTACTCCCAATTCAGGACACTCATTTCTGTTATTTGCCTTGTCCTGGACCAGTGGGCCAGAGCAGGAAGCTGATCTTGCTGAAATATAACCTTCTCTGTGTGGGGACGGGTTAATTTTCAGCTGTTGTGTTTTCCTAAGCTGGTTGACTGTGCAGCCACACCAATGGAGGCGGGGCGGGTCAAAGGAGGAAAGCAGGATTTCCTTTGGAGCCGGTGTGGGTTTAAGCCACTTTACAGTGTCCGCTGAACATTTTCCAGGACATGCGAGTGTCCTGGAGGAGAAGTGGGGCTGGGGTTTGTCATGAGGGGAGCTGGCAAGTGAAGAAGTGGAGACAAGGCTGAGACTGACTGAGGGAAGTTGTCCATGTCGGGCAAGGAGATAGTGAGCTGGGGCAAAAAACGGACCGGTAGGAGAGGCAACATGGAGAGTGGATGGTATAGAAAACGATGACCAGCAGGAGAAGGAACACGAACAGTGGATGAGGAGCAAGGGAGACAAGGAAGTTTGAGCTGCAATCCATGGCAGTGGGGAGGAGAGAGGAGGAATGTCAGTTGGGAGAGAGAGAAAGAGGCCGTAGTACAAGCTTGGGTAAGGAGGAGGTGTTGTGGACAACTGGAAAAAGAGAGTGTCAGGAAGGGAGCAAGCATGGAGCTGAGCCTGGGAAAGGAGATCAGGGTGGCAACGTGGGTGCAGCGCAGTAGGGAGAGAGAGGTTGGAGGAGAAGCCAAGGAGGTCTTTGGGCTGAGCAAAGTCTGAAAGTGGTGTTGGAAAGCAGGGGGTGATGCTCAGAGTTGCTTGGGAAGTACCAGGGACTTGAAAAGCCAGAATTAAAGATAAGCACATGCTCGTCCTAAAGTGCGGGGCTGGAGTGAGGAATCTGAGGTACAGAAGGAGCCATCAGAGTTCGGGGGCACAGGCAGGGGCTGCTCACTCACACGGGCACCTGAGAGGGGAGCCCGCTGCTGGCAAACTTGGTGTTCCTCTGCTGTCTCAAAGCCCAGAGGGATAGCATCTCATCCCTGCCTCTCACTGCTCCCCCCTTGTCCCTACCTACAGCAGGACCCTATGATCGCTCCAGCTGCCACAGCTTGTTAGCTGAAGTGACTGGAAGGCTGCTGATATTTTGGAAATGTCACAACAATGCCAAGTAATGAGGTTTTCCATTTTTTGAAAGACCTAGCAAAGTCACATACTCACAGAAACAGCATTAAATGCTAACCACTATGGATGCAAAGTCGAGAACTCAAAAATTAGGAAATAGTGTAATTAAGTCTGCCTGTGTAATTTTAATTTATTCACTTCCTGCATATTCATTATGATTCAGTACTTAATGATTTAATGATCACACTATGATAAAATAATTTTTTTGTTTCGTTGTTGCCTGTCATTTTAAGTCGGGTTAATTCACTGGCAGTTCCCAATCAGTTCACTGAGTCACTGCACAACTACTGGCGTAAGCTGGGGGACAGGGGAAAGATGTGACTGCTTTTGTGCCAGCAATGCGAGCTTAGCCTGGCCCAAACCAATTCTGAAATGACAACATTAATCTCCATGTAGTAGGGTAACAACTTCAGCTTTATTAAACGTTGGCAAATCCAGGCAGATTTTTAAATGGGGATATCCTTGTTGCAAAGAGCCTCCACACCTGCAAAGCAAGGGCTAACTTTTTTCAAGAACATACCATCTCAACTTCCTAACTCTTTTGGCTGAAATAAGGAATAATCATAATTCCAAGGCAGACACCAGACTGCAAACTTTCAACCCAAGTTGTTTGATGATGGAAGTGTTCTGTGTAACCAAGAAAGGTTCTTGTAACTGGAAGAACCAGGCAAGGCTTCCTGGCAGGTGCTGTCCGCAGACCGCTCCCTAGAAAAGGCAAGAGCTGAGGGGGGGTCCAATGGGGCTAGCCCTGAATAAAATTCATATTTTCTGCAGCCAAATACACGAGTCTTAATAGAACCCTGAAGACTTCAGACTTTTTCCTTGATCATTCTACGAAGCTGTAGGTGTGTTTATGGAGCAAAGCTTTTCTTAGAGGAGCTCCTCCATTTTCTCTTAAAATTATTGTTTCTTTAGCTTTGGGCCAGAGGAGAAATGGAATAATGAAGCTTATTCGTAACTCTACTGGCTACAAGTGGTCCTGTACAAAAACAGGGCTAAGAAATGGTATTTTATGCACAACACAGATGAATCATGAAGGGCAGCGCCAGAGTACCTACCGCAGGTAGGGAGCAGACACGATCAATGGCTGCCACCCCTAACAGCACTGCCTAGTTCAATTATTTCAGCTGCTAACAGGCCCAAAAGATAATTTGGAAGAACAGGATGAGCACAACACAAAGATGTTTCTGGGTCATGGCCAGTTCCCTTATATCCCCTGTGCCAGAGCAGGCAGGGGAGATGGTGCACGGTGGCTGGCTGAGCTTTCCAAGCCAGGGCATTTCCAACGACTAGCTACTGGGTTCAGATCTACTCTGCACCAGGCAAGCAGTGAAAAACACATTTAGGATGAGATTCTGACTCCTTTGAACTTCAATGTGACCAAAATTTTGCCTCTACGACCCAGAGGTTTGGGGCTGCACTGAGGCCGTTAGATGCTGTTTCCTGATGCACCCTGTTCTGTTCACCACTTTCTGCTATTTTGACTCAACACGCATCATTTTTTGGCCTCTTTATCTGTTTTAAAACGGGGAGCTTTGTGGTTCAGCAAGCTTGAGGTAGGTCAAAGGGGAAAAAAATGCATTTTGTTTAATTGCAAAGTATTTCCCTGGAAACCTTGTTCCTAGTAACTTATACAGCTAAAAAGCTAGTTTAAAAGATTAAATTTGACATAGAAATTGTAATTTGTATTTTGAAATGTACATAATTGAGAAATAATAAATATTGAGCCCACAATGCTACTTTCTTGTTTGTTTTCAGGTGTTTCTGCTGCTATAATGTCTGTTTCGGTATGGTTAAATCATTCTTTCAAGATTTTAAATTAAAAATTCTAACTGGTTGAAATAGACTAAGAAAGAATTTTTCTTACTGCTAGCTAAAGTCATTTTTATGACTACCTTAGTGATAGAATTTTCATTTTAAAGAACTGTGCATTATTTTTATATCTTAGAAGATAGCAGTTGTTCATGTTCAGAACTATATAAAGCTTCAACAGTTCTTCTTTCTGATATGAATTATTTCAAGATTGTCAGTATGTAACCAAACTCTTGAGATCAAACAGACTTTCTAATTTGTTTTCTGATCTTCTAATTACATCTTTTAGAAGCAGATTGGCAGGCATTAATGAAACTTTTTATGTATATTTATAATTTACTCTCTACAAAACCTTGTGCAAAAGGAATTTTACTGTCTATTCGTATACTCCTTAAGCTAAGGAAATACAAACTCTAAGAATCTTGCTGTAATGACGTTGCTTCTTGCTTGCTGAGCTGGAGTTGCATTTGCTGTTTTGTATTATATCTGTAATTCAACAAGGCATTAAAACTGGTGCTTAAGTTTGAAGTTATTTTTATTGTTGAAGTGACTTGATTACTCTCATGCATCAATGTCTTCAGGAGAGTAATAGGTCTTGTTTCTATCATATATTTTTACGCTCCAAGCCTGTATGTATGCAAAATATCATCCTTTGGTTGTGAGCTGTTTCAGAACAAAGCTTTACGCATTTCTCTTCTGGTGTGCAAGGCTGGAAAGCTCTGAAAAGTAGAATAATGTAAACGGTAAGAATAAAAACATTTGCGGTGTCCGTACGTCACATCCTGTCAGATTGATGCATTAACTTGCAGGATTACAGGGTTCAGTCAGCAAAAAGCAAAGCAAGCTGGTAAATAAAAGTTTGACCTGGTTTTCCATATAATTAAAATAGCCGGTAGATGTAAAACTGATGGAAGGCAGTGGACTCTGCTAAAAGAGCAGGCAGAAATTGAAAGCAAATATAAGTTACCTGTCAGATAGCTCTTCAGGAGAGAGAGTCATTCTTTCATTTATCCTGGTATATGGAGACCAAAGCTCCCCCGTGGACTTTCGAGGGATCCAGTTAACATCTGAAGTCCATCTATTATAGCTACAGTAAATACATTGTTGTCATGGTAATGCAATGATCAAAGTCTGAGGGAAAAACTCTGGCATTTCTATGGTTCATAGTGTGAGATGAAAGGAAGGCTTGACAAGAAATAAAATAGAATTGATAAGCATTTAGTTTAAGTTGATTTTGCAACCTTCCAGAAAGATGTTATGAATTTTAATTTAAAATGAAACAATTTTGATTTAATTATGTGATTTTGTATAGTTATTCTGATATTGTTAGTACTCAGAATAATGCTGTCATTGTTGCCTGGGAAAGGTGGTGGTTTTTTTCCCCAAATTAATTTCTAATTTTTGGGGGCAAAATTGATCCAAATTGATCCAAACGGGCCCCTTGCGAGGCCATCCAGGGAGTCACTGTGAGCAACTGGGAGGATTCACAGGCAGATCTACTGAGGGATGAAAGGTGAGGCTTCACAACAGACTACAGCTTATTTAAGTCCACTCTACCACTGAGTGCACTTAAATGGGGGAGGGCTGGTCCCATTTGCACCCCTAGTCTGGCAAACACCAGCTCGCCAGCCCCTGTCCCTCGCTCCTAGCTGTGCACTTCTGCCAGTTGCCATCTGCTATCCGACCTAGTGAGGCTTCTGCAGAAGTCCATTCAGCTCTCTACATCAGAAAATAAAAGAAAAAAAGGAAAATATGGCTATTTTTTTGCCAAATTATGGAACCGAACCAGCTCACAGAAGGAGCAGGGGCCAGCAGTAAGGATGAGCAGAGCAGGAGGAACAGGAGGTGAGAAAGACCTCCTCTGTTTGGTGGCCATGAGCCGTTTGGCTGGCCCACTGTTTGTGGCCTTGAGCGTTCAAGATGCAGAGCCTGAACTGCTTGCTCACCAAGCAGGTGAAATGCATGTTCCTGAGGAAGGGCAGAGTAGAAGGGTGGCTTGAAACCCTACCTTACTCTGCTACTTCAGTGCCTTACTAAGGGCTGTGGTTAGGGCCATCCGTAAGATAGGAATACAAAGGCCCAATCCTTTCTGCATTTAGGCAACAAATTTTTCCCTCTGGGTTGTGAATCCTACCCCAAGGTGGCCTTCTTTCCCCTTTACATTATGTGGAACACCTGGTTCAGGCTTCTGATTTCCACTCCAGAAAAAGCTGCTTGAACATGAGGCCTGGCTGCACAGAATATTACCCGGCTCAGATCCCTTTCCAGGGGAATCGCCTCCTTTGCCAACATGCTCACAATGTGTTTCTAGCCCCAGTCTAATATTACTTGCTCACAGCAAATATCTCATTATTCCAAAGCTGTGTCCTTCACTTCAGTGGTGTAGCTTAATGGGGTATACACATGCATGCCCATAAATCTTGACAGATCAAGCTGTGCAAGCTTTAGTCCCAGTGAAAGGGGATGACTCACCTGATGAAGTGCTCACTAGTCAAAGCAAAAGCTGCACAAAGGAAATCTTAAGTGTTAAAATAATCTTTTGTCAACAGGGACAGATTCTGGCCTCCTTAATCACAGTGGCTGCAACTTACAAGTAGTCCCAATGAATGAACTGAAACTACTTGCAGAGTAATAAAGTAGCTCTCCTGGGAGAAAGGGTACCGAATTCCAGCTATAGGTCATCAACCTTGTGTTAAAGTCTCATTCCATTTAGTTGATGTCTCACGGTTAATGTTCCATGAAAGCCCTTTAATACACAAGAAAACAGCTTAATCTGAGAGAGCCCTCCTGGCATGTTATAAATTTCATCAGTATTGAAGGGACCATTGAAATTACAATGACAAAAAAGATGTGAAATGTCACATGACATGGTGATGATAAAATGCTGAGCACTCTCCTAACTTATTTCTTGGACACTGGAGTAGGCTCACAGCTCATTGCCCAACAGCCCGTGATAAAGGCATAAATATGGAGGGAAAGGCAAACACAAGAGAAAATGCAAAGGAAAAAGTGCAAAACCAAAAAGGAAAGTAATAAAGGAGAATTTAACTTCCAAAGTGCTTGATTGTCTGAACAGAATTGATGAGTGTTGAAACTGCAAGGGTGGTCTCCACGCAGGATTAAGACTGCTTTCATTGTATTTGTTAAACATAAGCAGTTTTTTGAGTGCATGTGAGCCACCATGCATAAGACCTGTCTAAACACCATGACTAGTAATCTGGAGCCCTCCCTTAAATTTTAAGAAAATCCCTGCTAGAAAAGGGCTGGTGACCTTAATATTATTTTATTCAATAGTTACTGTGTCAAAAACCAGTTTAACTTTGCAGACCTAAATGATAAGAAAGTACTTGTCTTGAGGATATTACTGCCTCATGCAATTTTCAACTAAACAAAGTAAACAGAAAAGTAGTTTTGTCTGAGTAAGGAATTTGTGATATGCCCCAGAGGAATTAAAACTCCAGGAAAGGAAATGGAAAAATCTAGAAAATGAAGAAAAACAAGCACTACAATTTAATAGCACGTTTAAAGCATATACTTATTTTAGAACATGTGCTCAACATCTTCCCTTACTGGGTTTTTAGGATGTACAAGTAAGTACCAGATGATGTATATTACTAAATCACAATGCAAAGGTCGATAAGCGTATCCGCAAAACTTGCATTTTTCCCGGACTGCAGCCTGGATATGCAAAAAAATAATTAAAAGGGAACAAGGAAATGAAAGTATTAAAGGCACTTTTTTATCTCCAAATAGACTGTAAATCAAGCGCACAGAAGTTTTCATCAGTCTCAAAGCAGCACTTAGCTGTATAGAATATCAGGCATCCAAAGGAAAGACCATCACTTCTGAGATGCACTCACTGTTCTCATTTGTAATTTATCCTGTAAAAATACAGCAGCAGAATGTTAATGCTCTTCAGTTAGGTTTTCAAAACTCGAGAAATAACTGAAGTCAAAGGGACATGCTCAGTCTGACAGCCTGGTATTTTTTTAAGAATGAACTCGAAGTGATTTCAGAGACTCCCCTTACTCCTGAATCCCCATTTTGTGCTTTTGCAGTTCTGCTTCTGAGCATTTAATACATTATTTTTCTCTCTGTTTCTTATAGGCCCATCCAAGCAGACGGCAAGCTAAGTGCCAGGCCACATATATGAAGGAATAATAAAATAAGGGGTCATGATAAAAAAAAAGGTGGTTTTTTTTAAAAGACAAAGATTTCTCTCTTTTCCTTCAGATGATTGTCCTTGTACATTTTTGGAGGGGAAGAGAAGACTTGCCAGCCTAGGTGAAGAGGCTGAGGCCTGAAAGAGGAAAGAAGAAGAGTTTGATTTGTTTAGGAAGGCGAGGAAGTGTGCAGGTGAAAAGGCAGTAATGGGGTTTCCTGAGGTACTGGGGAACTAGAGGGAGGGAGAAGGGGGTTAGCCTGAGCCTGGTCTTTTACTATTACCTGGCACTTTTCAAGCATGAAGTATTTGATTGCTTTTGATAACTCTCTTAAAATTGGATTACTCGTACCCTAAGAATTCCTGTTTCTCTCCGTTGACTACAAAGGCGGTCAGCATCCGTACTATAAAGACCTGAAGTTAGGTGAGATGAGCCACAACCCAGATTACTAAGAGTTAGACAATGTAACCTCTAACTTATTTGTTCGTTAATCCTTACAGGATCCAGTCCTTGCAACCTGCCTGGTTTAGGTATTGAGAAAACAACAATGATTTTTTGGGGGAAATAAGGATTATTTGGTCATGTTGCGTGTGTGTGGTTCTGTGCGTGCCTGTCTGTCTGTCTTTGGAACCTGCTGGCCAATTTGTTAAGTTTGAGAGATAGGTAAAGATCTTGAAACTACTGAGTTTCTTCAAGGTTTGTGACAATAGATACCCGTCCCTGTAGACACCAGAGAACCTACACAAGAGCTTTCTGGCAGAAACCAGTAGGACATCGACTGGTATTGGTTTCACTGCTCACAAATCTTCATGTATTATCTGCAAATGCTTCCTTTCAGATCTGGATTCGGTGGAGGATTAAGTGGCTCACATCTGCAGTGAGTTGTTCAACACCTGTAACATTGCTCTTAGCTTAGGATTTTGGAGTAAGGTGACATGGAGCTGCTTGCTGCTAGTGCTTGCTTGTGGCCAGCCGCAGCTGCCAGCCTCTGCCTACAGCCATTCTTGACATGATGGGTCCTGTCATGCCTAGGGACACCATGTTTTTGTGTATTTGGTTTTAAAAGATAAACATTTTAAAAAGAAAAAGTCAGCAACCAGGAAAGAAGAGAAGTAGGACCCATTCAGAAATTGGGAAAGGTGGATGGGCTTAGGGCCAGGTTTCTTGAATTCATGGTGGTAGCAGTTTTGGCAGATGAAGTATTATAGTAGTGGTTGCTCTGGAGAGGTTTTTGTGCGGTGACTGCACGCTTTGTCTCCTCTGGCCACAAAAAAATAAATCACCAGTGGAAGGGATTACTAATGGGAAATGCTGTATTATTGTCATAGGTCTAATAGATGATGTGAAAAAGTGAATACTCAGGGAAAGCCAAAATCACTATGAACACTGCAGCATTTAGACCTGCTCTTGGCTACTTGCTATTCTAGAGACATACCAAAAAAAAGCTAGAAACGTGGTGCTGTTGATTACATCAGTAGGATCCACTGATCTGGGGACTCACACGCAGCCAGCTGGCTTCTCTTTGAACTTTCTAAGGCCAGCCTTGCCAGTGGCACGTGAGCTGGGTGCAACAGGAGAGAAAGGCGATCGCCATGGACAGTGAGGAGATAAAGAACCAAGCACCAAGCCTGCTGCTCACAGAGCCATCGATAAATATCACAGGTTTTATCTGGAAGGTCCGAGGTCTTCCCCGTCATGGATTTGTAATTTTTCTCCTCCTCCACTGCTTAACATTTTGGTTCCCCTCAGAGCAAGCAGGAGCTGGCTACTCCGCTTGCTCTAGATGAGTCACTCCTCCAGATAAGCCTGACTGACTTCAAAACTCAAGTTACTCTGCATCGAGTGTAAAACAGTGAGACAGAAAAAAGCAGACTGCAAATGAGGAAACGCTCCTGCCAAATTCCAGTCCCTGTCACATAAAGCCATGCTATTTCATGTGTGAGGTGACGTGCTGTTTTGAACTGACTTCAGCTGATCATAAAACAAAAATGATGTTGTAATTGTCACATAAAGGCTCCTGACATAGCAGGGGAGAAGACTTCAATCTGTCGCAACCTGTTCTCTTTGAGGAGAAAAGGTGACTGAGAAAGTGTTATTTGGCACAGAACAGTGAATCGGAAGCAGAAATATAGTCCTCTTTCATTTTTTGGAAGCATTTACACTTGCTAATATGCCACTCAGTGCTCTTAAAAACTCAACTCTTCATTCCTACCTGGCAGCAAACTGAGAATCTACTTTCCTAGAAACGTGCCAGAAAAATACAGCTTCTTCGGAACCAAAAATTTCAGTCAAATGTGCAATACCACAGTTAAAACAGCAAATGTTTCACTGACCCATGGGCAGGCTGCTCTGCGCGTGGGACATCCCGGATGGGGAATTCCTGCACAGCCTTGAAGCAGAAAGTTTGCCTTTGCATTTTCCCATCTCTACACTTCTAAAAGTACCCAGCCCGCTGCCAGGAAACTAGTTCGTGTGGCAGACAGGGCTCAAGCAAGATATAAAGGGGGCTATTCAGACCCTCAGACTTTGGCTGTAACACCTACTTTATCTTTAGGGAGGCTGGAGGGTAGCGGGGGAATGTCAGTGTCAGATCGACAGTGAACCTCCGTAGGAGCCTCCTGAAGCAGAGCAGTACTGCTTTATAGCAGTGCAGTCAGACAGCACAAGGCAGCCACCCTGCCATGAAGGATATAAGCCGGGGCTTTTTCAAAGGAATTCTCCAATGAGTCAAAAACCGAGTGACATTTATTTGATATTTTCGTAGAGAAGGAAGAGAAAGGGGCTGTATAAAAAAAGTTGAAAATCTCTTTTGTATTCTAAGCATAGCCATAACCAGGCAACACCATATCATCCTGGGTCAGAAGAACTTGCAGGACATAGTAGTAAATTTAGCTCTTCAGTCTCTGCTCTTCCTAATCCTGACCACGGGCCTACCCATAGCTATATGGCCCCGACCCAGATGAGGCTGTATACCCTCACCATGCACATCTTACAGCACCCATCAGTGAACATAACCCTCTGGACCCAAATGCTAATGGTAAGATAGGCCCAAGTCAATAAGGCATACCACGCTCGAAGCTACTCTCAGCCCTTTACTCCACATAGACCAAGTTCTTCTGCTTGGCCTTGGGGTAGAGAAAATTAAAACTAGGGTTAACTTTCAGGTTATTGCTAGCAATCACAGGGGCAGGAGAATTCAGTTTATTGCTACAAGAGATCACTGGGATATACTTTAATACTAGATGATGAGAGGAAAACCTAGGTTTATTGCCAATCGAAGCCCAGCTCTTGGAGCTGTAGGTGCAGAGGCTGACAGCCAGCTGTGGGGGCAAGGAGGAGGTATTGGGCAACTTTTACACAGTGTTTGTGATAAGATATAAGGTTACATTTTAGATGTGGAAATATTGAACAAGGAGAAATATTCCTGGATTGCACAAGGCCAGAAGGTTGGTATGAAGGGAGAGCTGACAGGACCAAATGCTCTAAGCTGAATTTTGGCCCCATGAGGGTTGCTGCAGGACAGGTAAGGAAGGCTGGGGGTACACATGGAGAGGGGCTGAGTGGTAAGAATTACAGGGAAGGGCAGTTCAGTTTGCTGCTGGATCCTACAACATCTGTAGGGGACGAGGCAAGAGTCAAAGAGTTTACACTTGCTTTTTTAACTGGTAGGAGTCTTCAGGTGATAATTAAAGACAGGATTAGGCTTAAGATGCGCGTTGGGGCTAAAAACAGGCAGGCCTGAGGTGTGCAGTCTGCTGGTACAGCCTGCAAGGGGCTGTTGGGCTACAGTGAGGGCTAGTGACCTCTACTGAGATGGCTTTTTTACTGAGTTTTACTGGCTTTTGATTGGGGTTAGGGGAAACAGGATCTGAGGAATTTCATTCTTTTTTTGATTGTGTAAGGTCCAGGGTGGTAGGATGGTAGCAGGTTCCCCCAAGGCACTTAGAGAAGATTAGTTTTCATTTGAGGTTTAGGGGGGACTGCACCCCAGATTTACAGCCACAATTAATCCTCAGTCATTGGCTCATTCTTCCCCAGGCCTGGTCCCAACCCTAGGGATTCCGTCAGATATGAGACTCTCATCTCAGTCGTATCTCTAAACCTAACTTGCACATCAAAAGAAGTTCACATGCCCTTCCTCACAGTACAAATAACTATCTGCTCTTCAGCCCCAACACCAGCTGCCATTATCCAGCCCTGCTGAACTTGCAGGGTCTACCAGTTAACACTCCTGCAGCCATTGCTGCCCACTGCCCCATCCTTAACCCTACCTCTAATGCTAACCATCATCCTCGCTATATTCTAGCAGCCCATATCTACTCCAGGGTTATTCACAAGCCATTCACTCTGCTGGCATTTGTGCTCAATCCAGTTTAGTGAACCAACAAGGCTTTCTAACATTGCTCATAGTCATTCCCTCCGCAACATGGACATTTGTGCAGGACCCAAGACAAGAAAGGGTTTGTCCCAGCATCTGTGATGTTCCAGCCAAAGCTGTTGTTTTATGGGCTTGAGACAATGGCAGAAGATAGAGGCAAAAACTCTAAAAATTTTTGCTATTGAGCATGTGTAACATACAAATATAACAAAATAGAAAGCTGTAAGCTGCTTGACTCCTCACATCAGTGATTGATGCTCCCGCTTGCTCATTCACTCAGAGGGTGACCAGACACTGTTCTCTTCAGCAGCAGAGACATGATCTCAAGAAATGGTTCCTCTTTATGCTTTCTTAATGTGGGCCTACTGCCTTTAATAGTATTATTTCCAAGCTACCTGCATGCAAATCCTCATTAGCTTCTACACACACACAGCCAGTGCATGATAAGCCTTGCCAGAATGTGTATATTTGGCAAGACAGTGAAGCTGTGCTTGTTTTCAGGTCACTTTGTTCTGGTTTTGTATCGAAGCTTTTCATATCAACAGCAGTTTCATTTCAGTAAGCTAATAATAGCCCTTGAAAAATCCTATGTATCAGCAAAAAGACTCCCCACAGCTGAAAAATGAATTTAAGAGTTTATGCTGCACAAGGGTGAGTGACGAGGAAGCCTACGTGTTGGCCCAGGCTGAGGCATAGTCTTGTGTTTGCATAAGGAGGCCTGCGGCAAGGTTTTGCCATTGTCTGTAACTGGAGTATCAGTTAAGTCCTGTGAGATGCAGTAATTAACTCAGCTCTTTGGGTCCAAACTCTAGTTCTACCCCAAGTCATTAAACCCCAAATTAACATAACCTAAAGCACATTATTCCCATCCACCCCTACAGCTGGTCATGCTTTACTGCACTTACGCTCTTTGTAGCTTTTGTTCTTCCCAGCAATAACACTTGCTTTTCATACCCATCAGTCCTTAGCCCCAACCTCATCTCCAGCCATACCATTAACAGACTTGAGCAATCCAAGTCTCCAGAATTAATAAATATTAACCCAGACCAAGTCCAGCCCTGCAGTCTGGAGGAGCCAGCCAGAACTCTTCAGCTCCAGCTTTTCCGAAGCCAGATACCAGCCGATACCATTCCTAAACTTGTGTTAGTGGCCATGCTGGACAGCCTGTGCTGTCTTTGAGCCATGGACCCCTAACACGGAACGATGCTCTGGGAAGCAGCTCAGCAGCAGACATGAATTTTGCTTATGGTATCAAGCTTGTCCTTTGAAAATGCCAGTAGAGCATGGGCAAGGTGCCTTTTAGTTTGCCTTTTAACTGCAGCCCAAGAACAGACCCTGAACATTGTCCTGTGTTATTTTCTAGTTTTCTTTATGCAGAAGTACAGCAGTAACTGCACATACGACTCAAGAAGTGTTTGTGGATAAAGATTGTTTTTCTCAATGCCTCATGGTAAAATGGACACCTCAGAAAACAGACGTACACGTCATGCTATTGTTGGTATTTTGGCACAGCTTTTGAGAAAGCGGGAGTGCAGTTAGTTTAGTCAAGGTCATTAGAGCAGTTCCATTGGGATGATGCACATTTTCCTGGGTGAATAATTGTAGTACTATTTATCTCCAAGGTATGTTTTCACAATAGAGCTGAATCAATGTATCTGATTTCAGTTCACATACATTCATTTTACTTACCAGTGGAAACTGATACTACCAGTCTTTGATAAGCACTTAAATTAATTCCTTCCAGACATTTCATTTAATGCCTTTGAGCCTGATGGAGTTAAATTAGCAGGACTAACTACTTAAGAGAACCAAAAAAGAAAGTAAAACATTTTTAAGATTAGATATTTGAGACAGGTTTACACATTAGCATATTAAATCCATACAATACAGGTGTTAAAAAGGGCTTCAGTTACTCCCTAATTAGAAACAAACCTTTGGTAAGAGGAGAGTGTGTGTATCTCAAGACACGGGCTCCCCTGTAGGTGGGAGAACCACATTGCTATGCAGCTGCACACCATGCTGCCACTATGTATTTTAAATAGCACCATGACATTACATTTTTTTAAAAAAGGTGTGCATTGTCAATGTAAGTGGAAATGTAAAGGTATTATTTTCCTCAGTCTGTTTAAGAACAGTATTCAGAGCTGCCTTGCTGCTCTCGCTCAGCAGGTCCGTTTCCTTGCTTGAAACCTGTGTTCGGGCATCCACAGACATGGTACAAGCAGGTCTCCAGTCATGCCAGGGAGGTCAGGTGTGAAGCAGCACCATTATAGGGCTTTACCATGGCTCTCTTACTGGAAATTATGGGTCTGGTTGGCACCTCAGCATCTCCTACCACTTTGGGGGAGAAGGCCCACAAAAGCTTTCTGATTGAAATGCGTGAGCCACCTCCTAGAGGACCACCATCCCTTGCTGTTCTCCCAGAACTGGAAACCTGCACGGGCAGTTCATGTTGTGCCCACATCACCTCCTGGATCAAAGTCTCACAAAGATGATTACCCAATGTGGGGGAAGAAGCAACAGGTCATTTAAGAGTCTTTATTCTGGGAAACACCTACACCAGCAGACACTGCCTGCAAGTAGCTTGTGAGTTATGTGCAAATGAGACACTTCTAATGTGAAATTCTGGAATATTTGTGTATCTTCCCAGTACTTTCTTTTTACTGAAAAAGTCAGAAAATCTGAATTATTCCATTAAAGAGAAGATGTATTCCAGTTTTCCATAAAACCAGTGTCCCAAAGATTTCTTTGAAAGATACACAAAGTATCTCTGGTGGGTTTTTTTAATCAAAATATACCATTTTTCAGGTAGAAAATGTTATCACCTGTTTGGCAGTCCTCTCCTTAATTCATATTTCATAAATAACATTTCACATTAACCTTTGTTTAAAAGTGCAAAGCCTAGAGATGTGAGGATCTGGAAGCAGGTACTGAAACCTTCAATAAAAAAATTCATCTCTACTCTCCTTTCCCTCCTCTTTTTTTTTTTTTTCCAATGCAAAGTAGGAAATACAAGATTGGAAAACTTGGGAAAAGCTTGAACTGAATGTATTTGAGAAATACCTTTTGTCAGAGTGAGCAAAAAATGTGCAATGTTTAAAATAAATGCTGAAATTTCACCCTTCAAAATATTTTCCTTACAATAAAGTATTTCCAGTTAGGTTACTATGAAGTCACTATGCTGTGTTAGCTGTATCATGCATATGGATGTTTATTTTCCAGACATTTCTTCAAGGAATATGGGTTTGTGCTGTATGGCTTTGTGCATTATGGCCTTAAGTCTACTTACATCATATCTCTGAATCATATGGAACCCGCTTTTTAATGGGTCAGTAATGGTGGTACTCTCTATTTCCATCTTTCTTGTAATTTACTTAGTCATTTTACTGCTTGAGAGAGATGTCAACTAGCAAGAAATGTCAAGAAGTACTTCGTATGCATTACAGCTCTGTCTTAAATATTGGGCATTTCTGATGATGTTCAAAACCCAGGAATTTTTTCCTTTTTCTCAGAGACATATCTGGCAGAAGTCTATATGCACAAAGTTAGGCATAATAGAGTTCTTATTCATAAAGAAGTAAATAAAAACTAGTTCTAAAGAGAAAGCTGCAGATATTTCAGTTTTCCCTTAAAGGGGAGAAAAGCCCAGAAAAATCTGTTACATTTTGTATGTACAGACATTTCTAGAAAATGTAAATCTCTGGTTAGGCTACACTTTTTTAATAGGAGTCAGATAGTGAAATATCCTTGACTCAGGACCACGGGTGTAAAGTAAGTGTAGAATTAGGGAGGAAAAGTTTCTGAACATAGTGTTGCTTCTGACTTTCACTTGTTCACTCTTCCTTGTGCTAAGAACCAAGAAAATGAGAGTAGGGAAGGTCAGAGGGAGGAGATGGAGAAAGTGAGTCTCAGGGTTACTTTAGTTTTCTCTACTGCTCCAGAAGAAGCCTTTGCAATCCAAAGAGCACATACTAACGCAAAGAGCCAGACTGCCAGTCACCCAAGCTCATTTCTCAGCCCTGAAAGGTGCTGCTGTGATGCAACTGTCCCTTTTTAACAATGCCAAAGTGAAAGTTTCCAAATCAGAGCAAAGGCCAACCTGTTTGTGTGTGTGTGAAGATCTGGAAGGCTGGGCATGCTGGCATAGGAGTGCCCATTTGGACTGGGCAGTGGTGGCAGCCGTGGAGGGTAGAGCAGAGGGAAATAAAGCACTTCTGGAAACATTTTGGCTTCGGATCTTTTTGCCCAATTGTTCAAGATAACATACCTTAAAAAAAATACGTTTGCATTTGTGTGACTTGAGTTAGGTCTTAATGCAATACTGTGTTCTCCTAAGCGTGTATCTCTGCTATCTTACAGAAATTGAATGTACGTATTTGAGCTCTTTGTCATGTTCCGTCTTTTCTGACTTGTCTGTTGAGAGTCATTCTCCCTAATCTTCTAAAGCGTGATGAATGCACGTCAACAGCGCATTACAGGCTAAAGGAAATTTAGGGTTAAAGGGAAAAGAATTGCTTCTGTGGCACCTTTGTCCTGCCGGAGCCCTAAGTTAAAAACAAGTATAAAACTCCAGGGGGAAGTGGTACAACATCAGAGCACTTCGTTTCCTAGTCCTTCTTGAGCTTTTTGCTCTTCTGCTCTTCTTTCTATTAAGGAACAAGTCATCTCTCAGATTTGTTTCTTTCTGAGAAGAGTCACGTCTGTGTGTGTAGCAAAGGAGCATCCGGCTTGGCTTAGTCAGAGGATCTTAGAGTAATTCAGATGTTGACTGGTCTCTGATGCATAGGACAGATATTTCAAACAGGCTTTGATTTACACCGGAGACTGCCAGCCAGAAGGAGCCCAGGCCATGCTGCTTCTGCCCTGCCTTCGTTCTCTGCTCATGCCCTCAGTGGCTGGCACAAGAGCTGCAGGCTGCTCTGAAAACCAAGGGCTTCCCTGCTTGCTCTGCTGTGGCACAGCCTTGTTCTGGCAAGTAGGCCCGACACCTTCATAAGGTCCCCGAAGAGTCAGTTTCCACCTCCCCATCCCTGAATCACAAGCCTCAGAAAGCAGGACAGGTGGAGGGGGCTCACTCACTCCCTGTGCTATCTTATTTTTTTCTTTAAAACTTTGCATTCCTCCAAAATGTGACAAAATACCTTATAATTTCCCAGCTCTCCTGAGGTTGCATGTTCCAGTGATGGCATTTGCCACCCACCTGGCAGGAGAGAAGATATGGGCAATGGAAGCAGTGCTTGGATTAGTTTTTGCAGCGACCAAGGTGCTAAAGTTGCTTGTGCATGCTTAAGTAATGACAATGCTGAGGATAGTGGAGAAGACTCCCCCAGGAACAGAACATGAACATTAATTATAGGGGGGAAAATATATTATTAACATCAGACCGCACACTACAGGAGATCCCAGTGTGACTATTAAAGGAAATTAATTACCACCTCTCTTTACCTTTCAGATCAACTCTTCTTTATAATGAGAATAATTCCTTCATTGTTACCACTAGTATTATCAGCTGTGAGAGAATAATTTTTCCTGGTGTTCCATTCACTGCTATTGCGCATCTGTATGTTTTGAAAATAAATACTTCCAATGGATGCAGAGCATCCCCTTCGAGGGGAAGTCCCACAGACTAGGCTCAGGCTCTATAAAACAGAGCGATATGCTAAAATACTCGTTCCTCTGCACTGGTAAGTGTGAAGTAGCATCAAAGTCATTCAGTGTGGCAAAACCAGGACCAGACTTCAGGAGGTAGCATGTCGGCACACTGCAGGAGACCTCTCTTTCCTATAACTGCTCCTCTCATCATCAGCTACACGTGGCCATCATATTGGGTTTGTAAATTCTGGGATTGAGGATCTCTAGAAATAACTAACCTTTCAGAAATAGTTAGACATTGATCCCTTTGAGGCCAAGTAAAAAAAATAAATCTAAAGATTCTCAGTCTAAATTATTTTCCATGTACCCTATTCCCCTAAAATAGAGCAGCCAAAAGCAAGGTGATACTCTTACTTTTTTAGACTACTCCTGCTTCACAACCCCTTTTTCCATATCCCAGTGTATTTTCCAAATATGTCTTGCACAAACTCACATGAGAAATTTTTGCTGGTAAAGTCAGAATTGAGGTCAAAACTGGACTAAAAGAAAGCTCATTACAACTTTAACGTCCGTAATCCACCCTGAGGAGAGAGATGAATGCACCAACCGGGCTATGGATGTATTGTTTCCATTGTACTCTTGATTAACTTACAATTCACAAGTGAGGGAGTGTGAAGGAAACTACTGACTGATGGAAGGTCACCAATTCCAAGAGGAAATAAATGATATATAGGCATCCCATTCATCACTTTATTTGTGTAACAGTATTTTGGATTCTATCTCTCTAGGGTAAAGCCCATTTAAAATCTTTTAATATTTTTGCAAAGACAAGGCTTGAAAGCTTGTGTAATCTTAGGAACAAAAGAACCGTATATAAAATCCACATCATCCCAGGGCAGCCAGTGACTTTTTCCTTGAAGAGGGTGCTAATTCCCCAAATTCTTCATGATTGTCCTTGGATAGAGGCCAGTAATTATCACGATTCTTTCAACCCCGCATGAAGATCCGCCATCACCCTATTATTTCTAGTATAACAACAATCCTAAGCTTTACTGTAAGGTTCACCTTTGCATTACAACGAGCGTCCACTTCTCGGAAAATCCTGATTACAGCCATGGCTCTAATTTGTATCAGGTTCCCAAATGCCGATATCAAGGAATATATAAATGTGTGCATGATCCCTTTTCCTCCGTCCACCCTCAGTTTTTACAGGAATAAATTTATTAATGAACAAAAGCTATGCAGCAAAGATATTGCATCAATTGCTCCCTTCCTTTGTAGAAGCAGATACCCCTCAAATATGCATCAAGGCTCCTGAACCAGTATCTCACTTTATCACATTGAAATAGAAGCACTGTAACAGTAGCTAGTCTACGCCTGGAAGAAGTAGCAAGAAATCAACATACTCCACTTGTAAAGGCTGTAGAGAGTTTGACTAAAATAAGAATCAAAACCAGAAAGTGTTCAGTAATGTAGACGTCATGGCCAGACAGAGAAAAGTTCTGTGCATATATCCCTATATTTACTTCTCCTGTTAAGTAATGCCATGGCAATAGGGTGGCCAGACATGAATGAAATGCTCTCACACTTTATTTTCTCCTACAGTTTATTGCAGAAATAATAAACACTGTGCTGCACAGAGTCAAATTGACGCATGTGATCTGCATTTTTGGTGGCTAATACGATTGCGTTGGAGCAGGTCAGTGCACATTCTCACTTTCAGTTACTTGGGACAAATGCAAACTAAGCGTACCATGAAAAATTTCATCACATAACATGGCGCCCAAAAGATGATGTATGTCTCTACTGTGATATTTTTATTATGCCTCAGAGAAAACCCATTTTAATGCACAGCTGCAAAAAGAACCACAGGTCTTAGAACAAAAAAGACACGCAGTAACCGATGTAGACTAGCATTTTCTGTCATGTAAACTGGCAGAATTGCAAAAATGCATGAGATGGGACATCAGCCACATCTTTCTGAGTGTATTTTTTTCTGCAGTGATAAATTTGAATTTAATTAAGTCCTAGTGCTGGATTTTGTAATAATGCCTGTTTGGAAGGACCGAATTGTTAGATAAAGAAACAAGGAAAAGCTATGCCATGTCTACAGAACCTTGAGGTGTGGAGGAATCAAAACACAATATTGAAATAAATTCTTAAACTCCGCAGAGAGTTTCTTTGTTCAGCCTACTATGCAACAAATATGACAAAATATGACAAGAAAAAAATCTTCAGCCAAATTCTGACTCTGTCACACCTACAGCATGCAGCGTGGCTGGAGCTGTGCGGAGTGGGCAGACTCCTCATCCAAACCATGACTCTGCATTAGCAGCAAAACTTTTTTATAAAAGGGGAGCAGCTGCTGCGCTCACTCGTTCCAGCTCCACTTTAGCGGCTCAGTGTGTAGTGTTAGGTTGCAATTCCAGGTCAGTTTTACAGAGCTTTAGCTCCACTCATTTCGAAGGACCTACCGTCGTTCCTCACCAATGTGAGTGAGAACAGAGACTGGCCTTATTTCTCCATCCCAGCTGAAGGGCTGGAGAATGCAAATGGTATTTCCCCTGTACCACACCTGGATGGGGCGATGCTGCGGGAGGGCGTGCTTCTCACCAGGGACGTGAGCGGTCGGGAGGGGAGGTTGAATATCTTCATGTGCTCCAGAGAGGGACAAAATGCAGACTGAGCCCAAGATAATTGGTTTGATAGTTTAAGAATAAGGAAACAGCAGATGTCTTTGAATGCATGATAAGAGCAACAGGTCAGAGACTTGGCTTGTGGTGATTAGGTTTTGAAGGAGAAGCAGCCCATCTTCTGAAACTTGGCACAAGGCTTCAGTCTTTTTTTGAACATCTCTTTGGGTTGACAACCTATGATCCTTCTTTTTTTTTCAGTTTTTTTTCCTTCCTATGAGAGTGACTGCTTTGGTCTGCAGTTTAGTTCCTCAGGAGTAGACTAGAGAAGGAAAAGTTCCTGCATCTGTGAAAAAGATAATACAGGGGAAGGGGTCAGAGAGCCTCTGTTTCCCAGGGAGCCGTCTTAATGTACCTCACCATTGACTCAAAGATAGATTGCAATCCATGGCATAATCAGTGTAATTCCTAGCAGCACCTGGATTTTCTTTCAAGGTTTCTTATCCCAGCTTTGCCCAGCCTGTTATTGCTTATCTGTATGATTGAAAATCATCCTAGCAGACAGGGAATTGGAATGCAACACAAAATAGCTGACAGCTAGCTATGAATTTAGGAGCTGTGCTAGCCATTCGGAGATTTATTATCTTTTTGTTTCTGGGTAATGGGCAAGTTAGAACCTTTTGAGATTTCAAAAAGAGAGCAGCAGAAAATACCCCTGAGGCCAGGCTGCCTAAGCTCTGATCCTGTGTCTGAAGTCCAGTACCAGTGTTTTTTCTCATGAAAAAAGTCATTCATTCAGCTAAAAGAGAGTGAGGTTGACTTTGAAAATTAAAATCAATGCTTTAATTCAATACACATACAATTACCAGCTGTCGAATGGCATGTAATGCACTTTTACTGAAAAAAACAACAGCACTAGAGACCAGAAAGGAGGCTTTGACAAATGTTAGGATTCTCATACTAATTTTTTTTTGTTTTTGAAAGCAAGACTGCAAAGTTAAGCATTGCAGATGATAGGGCATTATGCAGAGGGCTTAAAAGGACCGATGGTGTTTTTCAGAACACATATCACTGCTCCCTGTAATGCTCTGTTGTCACAAATATATGGTGATTAGCTATTTATCAGCATGAAAGCACATCATAAAACATTCCACATATCATTGAGTTTCTAATAATCTGTGTCACTGTGAAGATTAATACATTAAGTCAGTCCACATAACTTCATGGAATACCTTCCTTTGCCAAGATTTGTGTTGGGTTTGGCAAATGGAGGATGAAACACTGATGAAATGGGAACATCTACTTTTGTTGACTGGTCTGTGAAATAACACACTTGTTTTTTTCCCTCTGGGGTAACACTGTTTTGAGGTGGTAATAAGAATGCCCCTAGTAGCGTTGTCAGCATCGGCAATATCTCACCTGCCTGCTCTACTACTACAGTCCTCCTTAGACTGTGTTTTGATACATGACTTACCCATATTGGACCCCTGCAGATCTTTTTGCCATGTGAAGGCACACTAAAGACCAGCACTGCGTATCAAGGTCAATATTTTCAATTTTGGATGTCAAGAGGTCAGCACTTAAATCGATATTTACCCATCTGACTAACTACCCTTCCAAGCATCCACACGTCCTTCAGTTCCAGTGATTTATCACTACCTGTTTCCACTGATACTTCCCCAGAGCTCCACTGTGTCTAAGGATACACTGGAAATCATATTTTATCTAAAAGATAACCAGTGTAATTACTGTTTCTGAAAAAAAACCAAACAAAGAAACAAACCAACCTTAACATTGCAAAAGGGGAATTGTTTCAAATCACAGAAGACCTCTGAAAATCCATCCACATATTCAGGCAGCTAAATACAGTGCCATCACTATCTTAAAAACCCCATGTTTGAGAATGTTGCCCTGAGCCCACTCAGAAATACATGATTTGAAATGAGATTAATGATGAATCCAAGGGAAATATAACCTTCTCAGGTTAGAGTGTGACTGATGACACCCATCCCCAGTTCAGGGGGGAAGGTGGGAGTTCATTTAGATTGATTTATTAATGTTTTTCCCACAGTCAGTAAAATACTTGATAATTAATGGCACAGAAATATGAGTTCAGCTGAAATCCTCCATAAATTAAAAGTATTTCATTTAATAGTAATTTAGAGGATTTTGCAAAGTGCCAGAGCAAGATAACTGCATTTGCAGAGGAAGCAAGATTGAGAGAACTGTCTCCTGGACTGATGAGAGTAATGTATCTTTATAGCCACGCGGGTCAGAATTCAGTAAGAGTATTACTATCCTTCACATCAATATTTCCATGGAGAGAAAGAGAGAGAATATATCAGGAAAAACATTCTCTCACATTTCACTCCTCGCTCTTTAGCCAACTAAAAATTTACTGCGTGCTTCACAGTATAGTTTAAGACTCCTCATTATTTCTCAGGATAATGTCAGTTTTAAAATAGCCTAGAACTAGACAGCGGACCAACTGAAGCACAGCTGCAACTGCGTTGCGGATCATTCCAGTAAAATATTTCCGAGTGATAAAGAGATAAGAACAAATCTAAGGAATGCCAGCTTGTTAATGACTTAGTGTTCCAGCTTCCCTTGGCCAACGTCAGCTGAAACCCTTTTGGCTACCCACGCAGTGGCAGCCAAACGCCAGTCCCTCATGGCCAACGCGTACATCAGGCTTTGGCTGGTGTAGCAGCGCTCACATGCTCCCAGATACCCAGCTCCAACACGCAAGTCATGTTACTTAAGGGAATGGAGAGCCTCTGACCCGTGCACTGGATCCAGTACAACGAAGGGGAGCGGGGATGGTGTGTGCTTGTGTGGGAGGAAGGTGGCAGGGTCCCATGGCCCCCGGGGAGAGGGTGCTGGCCCAAGGTGCCACAGGCCGGGGGGAAGCAGGGGCAGGGAGAGGCTGTTGCTGCCTGAGGGACAGAAAGCCCATAACTGGGTTCCCAAAATGCATATCTTAGCCCTTTCAGCTTCCAGGGGTTGGACCAAGGTGCCTGTTTTTCTAGAAAACAGGTCAGTTAGACATTGATGGAGCAACACCGAAAAGGGTGGGTGACACAGACAGACCCCAGTGTGTGCTGCAAAAATGCTTATTAAAATTTCTGTGCAATTTTCCCAGGAATTTAGGGAACATGGAGCATTTTGCTTAGCAAATGTAGGTTTTAGATTTTCCTGCCCCATGTCCTTGAGAGTGAGGTGGTTAGAAACAGCAAGGTGAGAATTTCAAAGGAGAAAGCTAAATGGCTGGGACTAAGATTTGGATGAGGATCTCCCTCTTTTTCTCATGCCCATTTGAAAAAGCCCTGCTCTGCTTTGGGAGATTTGAGAGACTCCCTGCCGCAGATTTTAGGACTGGAACATGTTCAATCATGGTCAGAGAGGATAAAGTGTACTTAATTCTCTGCACTTTAGGTGGTTTACATTGGCACAGGCTGAAAGGTTTAGAGTTCTGAAGTTTACACATTCACAAAGTCTTGGTGTTCAGACTTAACATCATGTACTTTTTTCACTTGAAGTAGGAAACAATAGAAACCAGCAGAAAAGTTTTCTCAGGAGCTTGCCTTTTGAAGTATCTAAAGGAAGGAGGATGGGGGGGGGAAAGCACCCACAGGGAACCAAATATTTTTCTGTTTAAAGGCAAAAATCCCCAGACCCAAATACCCCCAAAATAGTGTGGCAGTAGGATGAAGTATAAGTCGTTTAAAGTGAAGTGCTGTGATATCAAATTTTATACTACTTTTGGCACAGTTTCTATAATGTCTTTTCTGCAGACACTAAAATTGCTACAGTTTCTGTAGCCACCCTTGAGACTGCTTTAAACCCACCAGACAAGGAGCAGCAATAGCATCTCTGTGACCAAACATCCCAATCCATCCTGTGACAGCAGCTTTTTTCCTGGCGCCCCCAAAACTGCCTTCAGGATCCCTCTTTTTGTGTGGATTTTAGAAACGGGACACGGGACTTTCGCTTTTCTCCCCATCTCAACCCCTAGCCTGCTGATTTACCTCTCCCGGCTGCTTCACATGAGGCTATGAGCCAGGGACCCAACTCGACCCCAACCACAGCTCCCTGCCAACTGCTTCCCTTTCTTTCCTCCTCTTTCTCTTTTTCCTTTTCCCCCCCCTAAATCGAGCTGCCCTAAACAACCTTTTTTTGGTGACACTGAGTAAATATGTAAACTAGCAGACCTACAGTGAGCAGCACTGATGCTTCACTACTTGTTTAAAGCCAGATCAGATATGCCTACAAGAGCTGCAGTCATAGTATTGGCTACAGAATAGAATCATAGAGTCATAGAATCATTTGGTCGGAAAAGATCTTTATGATCATTGAGTCCAACGGTACAATAAATGGGATGAAAAGTACCTTACTTTCTGCAGGATAGTTAATCCTGATTTTTTTAGATTACCTGCAAAATTCATGGTGCATTGAGGGTTCAAGTGCTATTTTTCCACATGTGGTGCTCCAGTAATGGCCATGGCACTCTGTTTGAAATAAAATGTGATTCAGCATG
>VYZW01042757.1:2981-56698 GCA_013401315.1 Balaeniceps rex | reverse complement strand
CAATCAGGATTAATAATTGTTCAGGCCATCAAACATAAATAGCCGGTGTTTAGACAAATGAATTTTATATCAAGCTTTCGGTCATATGTATTCATGCGCTGCCACATCAATTGAAAGCAGGATGAGAGCCATCAAAGCAGCAATAGGTTATGGGCAATCTGACCTGATGGGTCCTGGGAAAAGTGTAGGTTTCAGTGCTGAGTACACAAATCAGCCATGCTAAGCCTGCATGAGAAAGGAACGGCCAGAATATGTTGCTCATCAGTATGGCATGAGAGGAGTCAGTTTAAAGTTTGTGCACGCACACGCTGGATGCATGCATACTCTTCTGTGTTTTGGGGTTGACTTGTTTACTGACATGCTTACTGGCTATTACATCCTCAAAGTGTCTGGATCAGTTGGTGTCACCAGACCAGTGACAACTAGATGAAGAATTTTGTTTCTATGGGGGAGATGGATGCCATAGGGACAGAAACCACAGATCTACAGTCCATTGAATAAGGCAGTGGAGAGTTCACTGGCTCTGATAGACCTCCTCCCTGGCAAGCCGAGCACTTGGTCCAGAGGTCTGACACTTATTTTCCTTCCCCTTCCTCTGAGTCACACAGATTCTTTCCCACTGTGATTGGGTGGGAAGTACACTGCCTGGGCTGGCATGACACTTGTACAGGTGACACCTCTTACTTCATGTTGTTCATACTCATATTGGCTCTAGAAGAACATTTGGCAAAAGCCATCAAATATGTACCTCAGTAGAGAGGACTGAGTGCAAAACGCAGGTATGAGATAAGCTAAAATGTATACAGTAAATGAGAGGTGTGTCTGTTACAGCATCATAACTCACAGGTACAAAACTATCTGTTGGACATGCTTGCGTCATTGGAGTTGCATGTACAGCACAAACTGAATGTGAAAATTGGGCCCAAACATGTGCATCGCATCTCTGACTTTTAGAATCCCATGGAATTAAACTCTAAAACATTTCAGTACTTCTTTTAATGAACAAAAGTTAGCATTTTTGTTAGTCACAGTGCTAAAACAAATTGCAGATGGATCTGATCAGATTTTCAAACTCCTGATTTTTAGAGTAAAAAACCACTGAGCAGCATGAAAAGTCTCTTCCATTCTCTATCCCATTTAGTACAAAGCTTGCCAGAGCTCAGACAGGCTGCCAAGACTGCAAAAACTAAACGATTCACAAATGTGGGCACAACACCTGTGCCTCCGCAGTCCAGGCGAGACATTGGCATACCACTTGGAGGGAAAGCAAGAGGAAACCATTGCTGACTCACAGAGACAGGTGGAGGAACAAAGCAGTGGCTTTGGCTTAATCATGGAATTGCCTGTAAAGGAAAATTTGTATTGCCAAAGGATACACTCCATTTGTGATCAGCTCCACTGTCAAATATCTTGTTCTTGGCTAAAAAAATAAATATTCCTCCTTGATGTTCCATTAACTTATCAGCATATGAGTGAAGCCTTCTTCTGGTATTGGCACAGTTAAGAGAACCATCTTGCTAGGCCTGATCCAAATGCCGCTGCAGTCAACCAAATAGGAAAACAGAGTTAGTCACCAAAGAGCCATCACACTGAAACACATAGTGTTTGTTACTGATCTGAGTTATGACTCAGACTAATGGATAAGAAAAGGCTCCATTTCCCATTGCTCCTTATTTATTGTTTTTTATAAGAAACATTAAAAATAGTCCTGCTCCAGCTTCTTGAATTAGAAAGCTTTTGTTTCCTTCAAGCTGGAACTTTTTACAAAAGTAAAGTCTTTGAAATCTTAGCAAATTTAGACATAAAATGATTAAAGACAGATCAGCATTGTAACAAGATATTACAAAATTATTGAAATGAAATGTTTCATGTGCATTCAGCTCACACATTTTTCAGATTTTCAATTTGTGGAAATTATTGAGATTTTTGCCTTTCATCCTGATTTGAGAGGAAAAAATGTTAGCAGCTCAGAACTATCTGCAGTAGAAGAAGGGAGTTTCCTATTCTGCTTCAGTCCCATTTGGTTGCTCTCTGTTGTGAAGTTATTTGCTAAGGGCCACTTATTCCTGTAATTTATAAAGGCCTTCTAATGGAAGAGATGGGATGAAGCAATGGAAGTTGGTAAGTACTTCCTGAGTATGAAGACCAAAGCAGCTCATAACTTGTGTCCCCTGCTTCCCTTCTGCCCTATTCATTCCCCAAACTGGCATTATTCCTTGTATTTTTATTGAGCAGAGATGAGCAAAGCACCTTGCTAATACACAAGTCTCAGCCACACTCAGAAACCTTAATGAAGGGCTGGTTAAAATTCCTGCAGACTAGGTTTCAAAACATAAGAATAATTTTGAATGTAATTAAAAATGTTAATAGATTTCCCAAAGCCAATCCAGAATAAAACCCATTCTTTGGCAACTTGCAAATAATGAAGAAAATTCTGACCACAATGTCTCTGAAGCTATCCCTAGAGTCAAACTGGAATTTTTATTGCTGCATTGCCTTTTTAGTCATGCCACTTTTTAGCACTTTTAGTTCTAGAAGCAAAGGCTAAATCTATGAGCAAAAGTTTCTGATGCAGTTAGAAGTAGCTTATTCAGCCTGTGTTGCTTATGAACTGCAGGCCATGCCATTTCTTTTAAACTTGTGCATCGCTAAGGTTTCCAGGAAGTTGTTCAATACGATGCCATATATTATCACGTAATTTTACATGCTGTGCTAAGGATGGCTATCATTCCATGCTGGTAGAATTCATCCATATTCCTGTTTAAGGGCCTCTGTCAGTGACTGCAGTCATGTAAGTATAATGACGCAGGTGGAATTTCTCCAAATTAAAGACATGGCCAGCCAAAAACACATCGTAGCTCAGATACCGCAAACTTACCTCATCAGCAAAATAATTCTGATAAGACAAGATTCATTTTGTAACCATTTGCATCTGATGGTGTATAAATGCATCAGTTGAACATTATGTCTTAGGACCTCCAAATTGGGATTCAACCAGTGTGTTGTTAAAATAGATTCATCATTATCTCCCTTCCAGAGAAAAGTCTGGGCAAAGTTCTTAGTTTTCTGTCAGATTACTTCACTGAAGACAAGTATAGGCTATTATAATTGCTAGTATGAGCATTGTAAGAATGGAAGAGCCACTCACAACCACACTACCCTGCACCCACATCCTGCACAGGCAGTGATGTGCCTGTTCTCAAAGTAGTGAAAAATAGTGGTAAAGACCTACCACCACTGACATGGCAAGTCATGACTGAGCTACAAACAGCTGGCAGGTGTCCTTGCAACCAGCCCAGCACCTTATTATTTCTATGCCATATAACTGCTGAAACCAATTAGCCCTGTATACATACATTTCAACTGTTACTCCTTAAATTTGGACTTTTCTGCATTACTGAATACATGCAACTGAGATTAGGGATTTGTAAGACTTGCCAGGCTCAGAAAATTGTAGTGTCGTTGAGGTAATTCTCCTTAAGGTCTATATGTTTATGTGCTGAAAAAGATTTAAAACATAGCTATCTCTTTTTGAGCACAGATAAGAAATATTAGAAAGCAAAAAATTATACTTTGGTTGGTTAGCTTCATTAAATCTGCAAACACTGTCATTTCTGGCTAGGGATAGGAGTAACAACTACCATCCTCTACTTCCTGCTCCTCATAAATCTGAATCCTATGTCCTGTGAGTGAGCATGTAAGACTGTATAAATAAAGGGGACATAAATTTCACAAGTTCTCAACACAGAATATTTTGCTCCTGTATTAAAGTCAATAATAGCCATCAAAAAACAAATCACCTGATTTCGCCTTTATACTAAGAAATGTCCTTTTGGGTTATCAGAATCTAAACATGGTATTTAAGACCTGGTATCAGAGTAAAGGAAGTCAAAGGAAAAAAAAAGTGAGATCTGCTTTAGGTCCTGCTGATCAGCATCAATGTTTTGAATTATACCTAGAAAAGACTGATTCCCTGAACTCATATGTATTTAGTTCCTAGAACTAATGGACATGGACATTTACAAATACTTCTCAAAAGATACCAAGAGACAAAGCACTTGAAGGAAAGTCTTAGATGACTAACCTCAAAATTACATATGCTTACTACTATCCCCTAAGTTCAGATGGTAAAATATTAAACAGCAAAACCAACCTGCTCCCTCTTTGACCAAGACTAGCACTTCTGGGTGGTTCAGAAGGATTTTTGCCTGTGTGTATGCACATTATAAATGCCATGTCTTTGTGTGTACATGTATATTTGCATATGTGACATACATGCATGCACATGCCAATGTGTGTGTATACAAAAAGTATGCGCCACATATATTTGCAGCATCTATTTTGCATACAGTTTTTGTTTTGGTTTTTTTTTCTGTTTAAACCCCTTATTAGCTTTTTCCATTCTGAAATGGAAGTTCTGAAAGATACATGCAGAGTGAAAGATGCATTTCTGGGAAGAAAGAAAAGAAGAAAAACAACATTACAAAAGCAAACTGCCTCCACCACTTGTCCCCCCATCTTCCCCAAAGAGTTCCTGGCAAACAGAGTGAGAAACATACCACGACGCACAGGTCCGTCATACCCAAATGTCATAAAGCAATGCCAGGCATATCACAGTCTTCAGAATTTTCTCTCTGGAGCTATGCATACACATACCCATGCACACACTCAGAAACGTGTCAGAATGTCAGTTGATACCGTGATTACAATTTTCACAAGCCCTAACTTGGATGCACTCTGTCTCAGAAGTTTTACAAGCCAGGCGGCAGCTTGGAGAGCTGTGTTTCAGTACGTGGAGCGCACTGTTGCAGGGCTTTGGGATATGAATCAGGCTACATCAGATGAAGAGGTGACTTTGCTTTCTGGCTGGCTCAATGTGCTGAGGAGAACAGTAAGGGAAGAGGGAGTCACAACTCCTCCCTCCCTTTCCCTCTGCAGATACAGGGAGAAGTTCCACTTACACTGCCATATAAATGACTGAAGATGAGGACAGTCTGAAAAAGCAAGGCAGAAACCAGGGCATTCCCTTCACTTTTTTTTGTATGGTTATACACCTTGTGTTGCAATTTTACCCTTCCTAAATCTGATTTTGATTAGACATTTATTTCTCATTTACTTTTGGTCTGAAACTATTCATCTAAACATTTGAAATTTCCATAAATATTTTTCCTTAGACTTGACAGCTAGCAGTTACATATTGATTCTCTTGTATTCTTCCTGTGAGGCTTATTTATTAACAAATTAGCCTCAGGCTAATTTCATATGGAAAAAAATCCTACCTTTCTCACCAAGTATTAATATGTGGAGGGCTCTTTCTGTAATCTTGACCTCTGTGAAATAAACCCATGTCCAGTTTGCTGTAGCAGTCACCATGTTGCCTAGTGGATCATTGCTATTAAGGGGATAAATCTGGTGTCTTGGCAGTAAGTTAAAGTACGGTTTGGCAAATATATTTAGGCTTTGATGCTATGAGTTGTCCTTTCCAAACAAGCGTTTCTGGGTGGTATTTTAAAGTTATGCTGCCTGCTGCTGTTTTCCTGGATATGATAACACTGCAATGTGTCTGTTTTGTTAGAGGCTGTGCTTTATGAATACTGCACATTTACTGATCTCTTCTTATGACCCCTTTTTTCCCAGAAGTGGAAATGACAACAAATGAGCTCACGCTGCAAGGACTTGAGTACCTCAAGGTACCTCGGAGCACATCCAGGCCCTGGGGGGGAGAAGACTGAGCCCACAACGGGAGCCATCAGAGGGGAATAACTCACCTTTGTCCTCTCTCGTAACTGACGCTTGGCCTTGTGGCTGGTTGGCTGCTGAGAGCCTGAAAAGGCCATTTCCACCCCCTCGGCTGAGGACTCAGGTGCAAAACCGTGTAACTCACTGCTTTTTAAGGAGAACTTTCTTGCATTTCTGCCGCTGACAGGAGGCTGGCTCCCTCAGCCCAGGCACTCCCCCGGCACACGCCACCCACAGCCCTACAGCTGATCGCTGCCCGAGGGTTTCAGTCCAGCCTAGCACATGGTGGCCACCTGGCTGTCAGAGGAGGGTGGAGGGGGAAGGCCAGGAGCCCCAGGGCTGCCCCTTCCCCTCGGGGCATACTCTCAGCAGTGAAGCAGGGCCTTCCCCCCCAAGCTCCTGCCGCCTCTGGGCCTCTTGGGCATTTGGCCTGCCTGCCAGCACTGCTTGCAGGCATGGCATGGCCTGTCACATGGTCGGTGAGGAGCAGGATCTGGGAGCCTGAAATAGAAATGAGAAGGCCTCACTGATTCCATGTTGGCATATGCTGAAGTGGAGAGATGGTGGAAACAGCACCTTCTCCTATGTTCAGACTCACTGCGCTTGCCTTTGTAGCTTTGGGAAACCTCCTCATCTTTCCAATAAAACTTCTATTTGCAGTATCACAAACTTGCTCAGCTAGTCCTCAGATACTAAACACTTGTTTTTTTTTCTTTAAGTCCTGTCTGTTTCAATTTTGTATTCTGTTTTCTGGACTGAGGTGAGACAACATCACTCTCCAAATAAGTCCTCACATATTTTGGTGTATTTAATGTCTGCCAACAAAGGATTACACAGGTTCCTCCACTGAGGTGAGGCAGCAGCATCTCAGGTAGGGGAGGATGAGGTTGTGATATGGTGTGCTGGCCCGATACAGGATCTCAAACTTCAGCAGTTAAGAATGGCAGAAATTTTGCTTCAGAAATGGACATTCAATGGAAACTTTGCTTTACACAGCAGCTGCAGCCATGAATCTCAAACCAAAGGCAGAGTGAGGGAAGAGAAGGTATTCGCATGAAACCTCTCAGGAGACAAGATAATGGCATTTCCAAATTAAAAAAAAAAAAAAAAAGTCAGTCTTTTTCAACCCAAATCTTCAGATTTAGCTTTAAAAGCAGTCCATCAGATAAATTCAGCATTACACAGCAAGACAACATTTTTCATAGAAATCTACAATGAAAAAAATCAGTTTAGAAATATGGAGGTAAAGAAATTTCCATCTTCTAGTCAGTTCAAATATTCAAAATAGTCAGTTTAAATAATCAGTCAGATTAAATAATATAGGACATTTTTTATGTTTTGAGCCTATGAAATGTGAGATGCAGCCTCACTTTAGTAACATATTGATGATCTGTGTTTATATTTTCAAAAAGCACAAAAATATTATTTTCAAAGACTAGATGTTCTCTCCCTTTCTGGACAAAGCTTGAGCTCACATCTCGTGTAATTGTGTCTTGTGAGTTTAATTTTCATATGCTATTCTTAAATGTACGTACATTTACATCTGTAGAAGTGTGTGTGGGGGGGAAATTTCAATACAAAATTTAGCATAACTCCAGCAAGGTCTACATAAGAGACCAAGCCATGCCAGGATCCAGCAACTTGAATCTTCAAGGAACTCTGGGGAAGTTCTTTTGCCCATTTCTGCTGCCGCCACTCATGAACAACTTGGTTTTCGTCTACAAAGTTCATTCCTTACTCTGCCAAAAGACTGCTGGCAAACATTTTTTTACATGAAACAGACAGTCTGTAATTAAGCACTTGTAGATGGTTGAACTCAGTGAGTTATGAATGCTCTGGGACATATAAACAATCCTACAACAAGAATTGCTTCCATAATTTGAGTCAACAAAGTGAATGAGTTCTAAGCACAATTTAATAAAGTCTGTAAAACAACATAGCTACACTTCTCTCTCATTAAAATGGTCTTACGAGAATACTGTACTTTCACAATATCTTTTAAAAGGTGGGGAAATCAGCAAGAAAGGAACATTTTTCACATTTTACTCAAGATATAAGAGTTAATGTACCTCAAAGCATAGCTCAGGCTAAAGAACAAGTGTGAAACCTATAGAAAATACCAATAATTCTTCTGGAGGCAGGATCTGAATATTTTTGCTTTGTTTCCCTTCAAATAATACCATTCTTCATTTCTGCAGATCCTGAGAGACTGTTCTATTCCCACTCTTCAGTTCTGCAAGTGCTGGAACAACTTGTATTAGTAGGTCTATGGTAAAGTTGACCAGCTGTTAACTTTTTGATTGTGATTTTGTCTTGTGCACCATAGAAGATTTGCAGTAACAGATGAAAGACATGGGGAAATTTTATACTGTTTGGCTGAGAAGTGGAGTGAAGCATTTGCGGGGTCCATGCCATGATAACACAGCTAGGTTGCCAGTACTGTCTTCACATTGTGAAGATCTATCAGTGCTGGACGAGGGTATTAATCTTGGGCAGTCTTTAGCATATTTAGCAATATGATGCTTTGCACAAGTGTAAGTCTCCCATACTGATTCTAGTTTCTGAGCAGCTTTCCATCAGCTCAAAATCTGATGAGATATTGACTGTAGTCAATAGGCATAAATGTAAGCATAATGCGCTTGCCGCTCCCTAGGGAAGCAATATGACTCCAGCCTAAGAGCAGACACCAGTTCATGTGGGAGCAAGCTCAAAACAGGTTGGGAAATGTTGAATATTTGGGTTTGATTTTAAAAAAAATATTTTGCCGTTTCTGAACTGATTTTTTTCTAAACATATTGGTCTCTGAAAATGCCAATTTGGGACGAAAATAGTTTTGAAAATATCAGCCTTTTTCCCTAGGAAGGAGACTTCATCTGTCAACTAGCTGTACCATCCAAAACTAGCCAAGGGCAGAAATAAGTAGAAAACACATGTCCTAAATAGGTACTTCTCTGTCTATTGCTGAGCCCAAGGAGTTTAGCTCAAACGGGAATCATTTGAATTGGGCTGCTTGCCTTTTTTTTAATGGCCTAATTTTCAGCAGTAGCCATGACTATCATAACAACCAAAACAAAGAAAAACATGGAATTGGACTCAGAATTAGTACATTCTGTCTGCCCATGAGGGAGAAGTCCAACCCAAACCTTTGCTCCCAAACACATGCTAAATTTTCAGGAGGTTTGACTGGGGATTCATAGCTTCTAACTCAAGTTCATCTCTGCTACCAGCAATTATATCAGATACGGTTATGAAAAACAACCTGCAGGCTTTCATATTTCTCTAGCAGGTTTATGTTCTACACCACCTTGGAGTTATTCAGTTACAAAGAAAGAGAGAGAAAGTGTCTTTAAGCCAAATTCTCTGTCCTCATAATTTTGGCAGCATCGGGGGCTTCTGAAGTAGCTTTTGCAATTAAGCCCAACAGGTCATGCTGCTCTGATTTCTGACTTTCCTTCACTAGGAGTGGTCACCTACAGTTGTTCAGTCAGGAAGAAACCTGCTTTGTTCTTTCAACCCAGTGTTAGCAAGCTCCGCTGAGTGTCTGTCTCCCTCCTATTCCTAATGCCAAGGCCTGTACCCTGCGTGAGTTTCACTGTCAGCTGTTCTGTTCACCAGTTGCAGCAGAGGACTTCTCCCCCAGCCATATACAGATATTTACATTCTTTGTTTATTAATGCACTGAATAGCAGCCAGAAGAATAAAAGTGTATGACTCGCCATCCTGCCTGATCTTTCCTTAAGGTAAGGAAGTGCTTTTTCTGCCTATCAATTAAAAAGAGACACAATATGAATGAACAACAAACAAAACAGATTAGGCATGACACAACCATGTATGGGTTTGTGAAAGTAAATGTGCTATATTATATCGCCTCCTTTCTAAAGGGTCAGTCTTTGATCTTGGACACACCCAGCTTTAAAATTTCCCACCACTGCAGCTGAGCGTGACAGGCAACGGACCTTCTGCTTGTGAAGGAGCCTGCTCTCTCTCCTCCCTTCCACTCCTTCAAGGTCTTTTGCAAGGTAGTGTTGTAGTTACCTCCGTTGGTGTTAGATTAATCCTTTCACCACCAACTGTTGGGTTTCTTTGCTTTCTTTTCTCACTTGAAATAATAAGTATCTTTGAATAAGGTTTTCTTGTTTTACAGTAGGATTAGCATTTGGACTGGGGAAATACTTTAGGCAGAAGATTATTGCTAACAATCTGTATTTTCTGAAAGAAAAGTAGGCTGTTTCTTGGCAGCACCATCTGAGAAATGGGATCCTCCCAAACATTTGGGAAAAATCCCTACTGCCAGCTCCCACACATCACATTATTTTTCCCTCTGTATTGTGTTGTCTCTTAAACCAGTAACTAAATGTGAAGATGTAGAAACCAACAGAGTTAACTGGAAACCTTACTCATGTACTCACCATCCTGGGTGTGAGGGTCCCAGCACTGCTAAAATGGCAGGAAGCTGGAGACACGCATGCCTCACTGAGGTCCCTGGTATAGGACCCTATGGCTGTCCAGGTATCGCACATTTGTATAATAGCCTGGCACCACTAGACTACTCCCATCTGCGGAAAGCTGTAGGAAAAGGGCTTATTACATCTGGGAAGAGTGATGCTTCAGATGACAAATCTCAGTCAGGTCTGAGATTGTTCACAATTCATAGTAAAATGCAGGATGATATTAGCTGTATGACCGTAATCAGCACGTTGAGCCTGTAGTACAACATAGAGCTGAACATGGAGTTAAAAGCCCCTCTTTAAAGAAAAGGTTGCTGTGCAGTGTTTCTGGACATACTTTGATACTCTTTTCTTCCACTCTGTGCATGACTTATTTCTTTATTTTCAGGGAACAAAGGGAAGTAAGCAATGAGTTTCTGAAGCTTGAAAAAGGTGAACTATGTGTGAGGGAGAGAGATGATGGACACAACCACAGCATAGCCTGTTCCCTCTCAGCTCTCCCTTCTGGCTTAAAAACAGCTCAAAAAAATGAAAAGGAACTGCAAGTGCTTGAGGTGCCAGGGAGTGAAAAGACCAATTTTTCATCGAATTAATTTTCTACACAGAATTTGAAGAAAAAATGGAAATATTTGGAAGAATGGCAAGTTTTTTTCAGGTGTCCTGGGAAACACGGAGAAATGGAGCTTGAACTTCTTGCTTGGAAATGCCTCTTCTGTGAGGGATCAGAGAAAATGTAAAGGGACAAATTGGAGCTGTGGTGGATGACTTGTGGTTGTGACTTTTCAGTGGAGAGCAGGAAAGGATGATTTTAATTTCAGGTTCATGGAAAAATCTCATAAAAGAAGGAAAAGAGTGGTAAACATGAACATGAAATGACTCAGGGGATTTAAAACGCAATGCAAAGCCTAAAAATGTGACCAGTGACAACCAGGCAGACAAACTATAAATATAAGTAGTCATGAGAAGCTGGCCTGATATAAATGGCTTTAGGAATCTGAGGGGGAAAAGTACATTACATTCGAGGTGTTGAACCCAAGTCCTAAATAAATGCTTGATACACTCACAGGGTTACATATTTCTGTTACTATTTTTATAAATTTCCTTTCCAGAAGAGTCTGTTCTGGACAGCACGTCTGACCTCCTGCATAACTCAGGCCATACAGCTTCACCCAGTCATTTCTGCATCAAACCCAAAAACCTGCAGTTGAATTAGAGCTGATCTTTCACAAGGGCAGGACATCTTGCACAGAAGACTCCAGCTGATGGTTAGCAGAGCTGTGACCAGTTGTGTTTGCTGTTAAAAGCCTCCATCCTATTTCCAAGTTGAACCTAGCAGCTTTCGGCTGCCAGCCACTGGACCTTCATATGCCTTTAACTACTAGATTTAAGAGCTCTTTAGTCTCAATTATTGACCTGTCTTTTTGATGTATTATCCCTGGCTCTCCACATTCCATCCACAGAAAGTAAATGCCAGTGCAGAGTAGACTATGGGAGGAGAAACCTCTTCTATTCACACAGATATTGTCCACTGTATGGCACTTTGCAATGCCTGGTTCAACAGACAGATAAAATAAACTGCAGAAGATGGTGGTTTGAGGAATAGACCTGTGGTGCATAGAAATGTTTTCCCTACTTAAATGTGACCCCCGTGAGAATCAGCGATGTTTCTGGAACAAGACAGACCTTCCTTATATACTTACTTTATAGGAAGCATAGCTGATCATGATTATTTAAAATCAATGATTTTAAGTATTTAAAATCAGCAAGGGTTTTTTGTTTCATTGAAAAACTATACTATGCACCTATCTACATGCATATCATTAAAAAACAACTTTTAAAGATCAGCGAGAGAAGGAAAGATTTGTCCAGGTCTAAATATTTTGTGTTCTGACTTAGTGGTAATTCTGCGTTTGGCATGGGTTTGGAGTCAAACTTATTTTATGCAAACCATAAGTTAGCCTATGATCTGTCAAATTGCAGCATAGACTGATTTAAGATTCCAGTCAAGCTCCTTCGAAATAATTTTTATGTTTTTTTGTGCTAGTTTCCCATTTTTACCTTTTTGAAACAGAATATAAAGAGTTTCATATGACCCTTAGAGGGTTTTGGTTTTTTATTAAAGTCGCATCAACTTTGAGAATAAATCTACTTAAAAGATAAAATTCTAGTTTCAGCCACACATATCAAAGGCTTGCTACTACAGATTTTTCCCTCCGAGCAGCACTATAGTTCTCCTGCTTGTATTGCAAATCTTGAAAAGGAATTGTGCTTTTTTTTTTCCCCCAGAATCCTACTAGGAAGACAACTCACATCTGACAGAGTTATTTTCATCTTGCTCTGTAAAAAAGTCTGGTTTTAGTATAAAATAATTACCATGAGCTTATTAGTGTGCTTGGCTCAGGCACTGCAGACAGTGCAGCCTGGATAGATGCCTAATGACATGCAGCCACATTGCCTGACAAATTTGTATACAGCCATAGACGAGTCTGAAAAAAGTGATGAATTCCTGCAGATGGATAGAGATGAAAATTAAAAGTAGTACCTTAAGAAGAACAGGCAACATCAGCTGTATATAAAATTTTTTTGTTCATCTTCACTACTAATAGCAAGCATTATCTGGATCTATGGATCGGATTCTGTGAAATGATTCACACTCTTTAAGAGAAGGTATCTTTGAAGTTTCTTCTCATCACTAAAGAGGATTTCCGCTCTATGGATTTCATTATTGGAAGGTGCCTCCTGCAGGAATTTTTCATTATTCACCCCTCAGTACCCCCTGCAAGATCTTCCCATCAGCATGTTACCTATTGTCAGTTTTCCCATAGAATGCAATGAGGGATGGGGAGAAAGCCATCCACTGCCGAAGGTAGTCTGCCCATGTTCTGCACCAGTAACACCATACTGAACTGTGGGCAAATTGCTCTTATGGAGGATATGGGATAACAGAATTAAATCAGATTAATATGGTGGTAAAACATTTCACATCAGTTTTTTATTCATTTAAAATCTCCATGTCATCTTCTTCCAGAACTGTTTTAAGTTTTCAGATTGCTGGAGGGCCTTGACCTATAAGCCCATTGCTTAGCGTCCTTAATGCTTTGGTAGAGTTGCTACAGAAAAAGACAGGCAGGAAAAGCACAATAACCGCTTTTGCATCCCCAGTTTATTGACCCTTTCTTGATTATGGCCACAAATAGAGATGAGGTATTACCATGTTTGTTTACAGTGTTAACTGCCTGCCTGCCAGTCATTGATTCTCTCTGCTACATATCTACTTGTTAGTCCAAAAGAAAACAAGTCCAGAAGAAAACTGTTCAGACATTCCAGCTTTATATAGCTGCACCTCCATTGCCATAAGAACCAAACAGGAATTCTTTCCACAAAATATTTCAGTGAAAAAATTACAGCTTTTGGGACTGTCATTTTTGCATACCTGGCATCACCAGCCATTGTGGTTTCAATGAACTCACCCAGGCTCCTTCTCTTGACTGTATGAGCAAGCTCAGCATGAGGGAATTCCAACTAAACTGTCTCTTTTGGGCCCCTCTGTAAAGGGATCCTGGCAAGCAGCAGGTCTTTTCCTTTCTTCCTCATATAGTGTATGCTGTAAGCAAAATAAATTGCATTAAAAGCTTACCAAGTTTTCTCTTCGTTTTTTTCTGCTTCCCCTAACAAGGTCCTGAACACGTGCTAGAGCTCAACGGAGGGGTGATGCTGATGTTAGAAAAAATACATTGGTGTTTATTGTGTACTCCCCCCCTGCTGTTTAGCAAATCACTTACAAGCTGATCTTGGTTTCTTCATACGGTTTTGACATTTTTAAGTATTTGCCTGGATAATTATCTGGGAGAATTTCTGATCTGCTGTTGTTTGCCCTGATGGCGCAGTGGTCATCTTTTTTGTTGTATAGCTGGTCACTTAATTCATGAGAGACCATTTTTTCTGTCTGAACAAAATAACAGATATATTCTGGATAGGAATTTCAAAGTGAATAAACAGGTGGGGTAAAACTTAAGGAACTTACAGGATTAAGAACAATTTTGTGGTATTGTTGCAGTTTTCTTATTACTCACAGATCTCTGTATGGCACCATAAATAAAAACAAATGGTGATGCTGCCTTTTATTCATGACAATATTAACAAATATGAATAAAGAATGATTTTTTTATTGTAACTTTCTCATCTCTAGCCAAACGCTATTTCTTCACTCCCACTCGGCATTTGCAACTGGATACTTCTGGGATGAGCTTGGTGAAGAGAAGAGGCATGGTTTGCAGTTTAAAAGTATACAATAATTCTTTTTTCTTTCTGAGGGTGGGCTTCTGACCTATCTAAAGAAATAGTACTAGCTCCTTCTTGGACTTTCTTCATGGGATGTGGGTTTTTTGTCAGTTGTCTCACAGCCTGAAGGTTGTGGAATGGGCTGGTTTTGATCCTCAGTCACACACTGCATTTTCCATTCAGGATTAGAATCACGTCAGCCACATTTCTCAGAATTGCTCTTAGCTGTGTCTTGCCCCACACTACTTTTCATTAGGAAGGCACCGTTCTTGATCTGTTTGAGAAGTGAATGACTTTTCACTGCTGTAGTCACAAATACTCACAAACTCCCACAAATATTGATGTTACTTGTGTACTCTCTTCATCATGCAAGTAGGAGAAAGACTTTGACTCCTATGCTTTCCTTTAGAGGTCTTCTAGTCTGGCAAATCTGAATTTGCTTTACTCTGCCATTGCATTTAGGATGTTCGTTAAATCCTTATATGTGCTCAGCTGGATTAGGCATTTTTCAGTTGGTTGTTTTTCTAAGAACTGCTGTATTTTAATTCTCCTTCCTTTCTGAGGCTCTATCTTCAAATTAAATTTCTGCTTTCATCCTGACTAGGTTAACTGGACAGTCTCAACTGACCTAGTCTCAACAGCCTGCTTGGAAGCCAGCAGCTGAAATCCTGATCAGAAGCCAAAGTCCACTGCCTATGGGGATGGTCCTCTGTTCTGGCAGTGCTTTGTCATCTATTTTATTTTTTATTGTGTGTGTGGCGGGAACCCTCATATGCCTGTTGCCTATTTTTTCCCTCTTATGCACAGGGTTTGTGTGAAAGATGGTAGATTTTTTTTTATTCTTGAAGAACGTGCTGACAGCTTCTTTCCCAGTCCAACAATAAACAACCCTATCTTCCGTTCTCTCTTGGAGAGGCATTTATTCAATGTGATTCTGTATTCCAAACCAGGAGGATGATGTGGATCCATTGCCTTAGTCATGCCTGGTAAATGCTCACTTGAAAAAGTTTCTTTTCACTTTTGCAGTTCTTTATGCCCTACATATGATTTTATGGTGATCTCTTTTAGGTCAGAAGGGATCTTGAATGCATTGACCTAAGAAGCCTTGCTGATGAAAGTTAGTTGAAATACAAACACTAATGTCAGATTGTACCTTCTCTTTGACGCTGTAGATGTGGAATATCACGGGAATGTGCATCAAGCAAAGGTGCCAGGAGGGTATAGACAAATCAAAATGTGTTAGAGATTCAAAGAAACTCCTCTGGCTGAAGCAGAAAATATATACAGGAAATATATACGTTAGCTAAATAGCAATGTAGAAACATGCAGAACGTGGTAACAGATTACAAACAGCATAGCAGTTAGAGTGGACATAATGGAATGGGAAGAAGTACTGATGGCCTTCTTCCTCGTGCCAAAGTTATCACAAAAACCTGATTGATGTTGAAACTCATGATCTCCTAAAAAAGCTTGGATTTGATGAAACAGGACATTTTGATGAAATTTTATTTAATTGACAGTACTTTGAAATGCTTAAGTGACAAGCTAAGGTTTCTGGCTTCAGAGAACATTTGACAGTGCAAACTAACATCTTTAGTTTTAATGTCACCTGAGATATTTTAATGAAAAATACAGTAACCAGGATATTAGCTGACATTCTCAGATTTGGAATAGTTCCTAACACTTTCCAATAAGGAAGCTTCAAGTTTTTAGAACACTATGTAGTTCAAAAGCAATTGTTAGATGTTCTGCTGGGTTTCATTTAATCCCTGGTTGGACTTGTTCATCTCCATTTAGTAGAAATACACACAGACCAAAAATAAGCAAGGGATGTGCTATGATTACCATGTTAATCCAAGGGTTTTATATTTATCCTGTTTTCACTCTCTCTTTCTTAGATATACACATTGTCCCAGCTTAGACAAGTGAGCACTACAGTGAAGGGGCTGTTCTTTTGTTACAGTTTGGTATATATTTTGTATACCCATTTGTGATGGACATTACAGTAATTCATACATAAATACTCCTTGCTCAAAGAGAATAAAATATAACAAAAGAAAGTATTATGTCATTTGCCTCTCTTCTCCCTATTTAATTAAAATATTGATTGTTTGTACTGCTGGGTTTCTTAGGGACTCCTGATCTTAGCCTGTGGGCCCGTTATGTTAAGGACTAAACAAACACATAGTAAGAAGACAATCTCTGCCTCAGAATTTAGGACTGGGGGCAAGTGCAGGGAAAGCCAATAAATCAGATTTCTTGAATAAGAATAATAAGAGAAATTAATCTGTTCTTACACCATTGCGTATTTTAGCTGTTTCATATTTGTAATTTAAATTACAGTTCCTAAATACTCAGTGCCGTAACAAAAACTTGATGTTACAAAGCCAAATTTCTTCAAAGGCATTTGAATTATTTGTGGGCACTTTCACTGTGAAACTTGCAACTAATTCTCATAGCATCCTTTAAATATACTTTATCACTATGTTCCTGCCTCATCAAAACTAATAAACTCTATGAGCCATGCATAAGGATCACAGAGAAGGAAACAGATCATGTTAATGATACATTTTTACAAGTATTTTACAAAAGTTTTGTATGCTGTATAAATCCCCTGATTCTCCTTTAGCTAACACACAAAGGCAGCTGAATGCTTCTGCATGTAAGCGATGGCTTGAGGCAAATAGTGCCAGAACATGCCTTTGAGAGAAATTAGTATTTGTAGCATGTCTTCCAGTTTCAGAAAGTTCGGTGTGTGCTGAAATACTTTACTTTCTCTGCTTGACATTTTGACCGGGATCACCTAAAGCAGCAAACCATTCTAGTACCCTTCAATGTTAGGCCGTACTTAGGGTTCTTTATATTGATGCTGCCTGTTGCACATATGCAACATAGTTCAAGGTCCCAGGGATCTCATGACAAGATAGACAAGGAGTGGCAATTTTTATATATATATATATTCTGGACTGAATGTAAATACTAGTTGTTATTGAAGACACTTTTAAGAAACAGTTAAATCCCTGGAAGTGGACAGGGGAAATGGCAGTGACCTCTAGCACAAACACTGGCAATACAGGGCAGGAAAAGAGCATAAATAACAAGAGAAGTCTTGTACACAAACAAAACAACACTGGAAAAAATACTGGCTCTGAGGTGGCAAAGGACGGGAGAGCAGGGGGTGAAGGATTTTGTTATTTGATTCCTTCTGTATTCAGAGTGACATGACTGCACTTTCAGAGTAGCCAGAACTGTTGGGAAGAAATGAAAGAAATGGGTACCCACTACTGTTGGAGGAAAGGGTGACAACATATTTATAACTGGCTGCTAAAAGTGCTCTGTTGATAAAAAGCTTTTCATGCACATTTGATATTTCTGCCTCCTGAAGAAAATTTACCAGTGACTCTCTGAATGGAAATGTTCTGTTTTCTAAGCTGAAAGAAGTCATAAATATACCTTTATGACTTTTCAGAAATTAAGTGAAAGCAGTGGTTTTCTACAGACATGAGAGATGATGGTGTAAAATCGGGGCTTATTTTATTTTTCTGATTCCATTTGTTAAGTCAGATTTGTAAAGATAAAGCATTTGGAAGAAGATTCAAGTTGCTAAATAAAATGAGTGATTATTTTAGTCACAGTTTGCTGAGAAAAATAAGCTTTATTGCAGATCCATGATACTTCTGTCAAAAGCTTAGAAAAAAATAATAAAATGCTGAAATTTTTTGAATAAATTCTACCTTATTTAAATAATTTCCACTTCATTTAATTAAAACCCCCCCAACAAACCATACCAAAAGAACGAAGGACGGAAAAAAACATCCACTCTGCCTTGGTGATATAACTACTAAATTTAGTCGCTGGATACATGTGATTACACCATTGGGAATCTATAACGTGAGACCTCAGTGCATTCCAGTCCCAGTTCGTGCTTGGAGGAGACGAGCACCGTGTTCACATATGGGTATTGTCCATATATGGCTGGAAATCCCAGCGTGCCCAGCCTCCCGGACATCCTCTGCGCGGGTGCAGCTCAGCCCTCAGTATGTAACTGGGATGGACAGAGCCACCACAGCTTGCTCCGCCAGGAGCCTTCCTCCGGGAATGTCAGGAATGCCCTCAGCACTTATTCAGCAGGAAGCTATTGGCTAAAGGCACACAGCAGCAATTGCGTGTGTTTCTTTAACAAAGAAGTTTGGGTCTCTTCAAAACAGCGAAATGTGCTTCTTAGTTATGTGGGTAGATGATAATTTGTTTTCAATGATATTAAATCCTTTAAACAAGAGATCAGCTTTTGTATATCTATTTTTATTGTTTGTTTCTTGTATACAAACTATTGTTGTCTTTAGCCCCACTGTAGCATATATCTATTTCTGAAATAGTTTTAATATATTTGAATCTAACAATAGTCACAATAACGAATTATTTCTTCTTAGAGTCATCTGGGGGAATGGCAGATCAGAATGATAAGAAGTGATAAGTCTAAAGACCACTTTTTTTACTGGGTTGCTTGTTAAAAACAATCAAGACAGTGAGTGATTCATATATGTGCATGGTGCTAGACAGTCAATAGCGAGGAAAGACTACAAATTTGCTTCTGAGACTAAGTCACGATCCATTCAGAATGTGAATAGTGCAAAAAGAAACAAAAATCTTTAGCTTTGTTTTATTTGAAGAAATGTTTATATCAGTGAATGGATAGATTAAGTCACCAAGAGACATAAAACTTTGCGGCTGCCCATAAACAGCTGCATTAGGAAAGTGCTCAAAGAAATCCAAATAACTTTTCAGTGTCTTACAAAAGCACGTTCCCCTTGCTTACTCAGGGCTTGTTACTGTAAGTGCTGAGCACTCCAGCCTAAAGGCACAAGGCACTAGTCCTATTAACTTCGATGGTATTAATTATGTGTGTAAATCTAAAAAAGCCCCCAAATTCTCTGAAGATTTGCCACCTTGCAAGCTCAAGCATTTGCAGCACCTACGATGCAAAACTGCAGTGTATATGTACAGCCCAGCACTCAGAGAAAACTGGATAAACTACTGGCCAAAACCAGTTTTTCTGTCCTTTTCTGAGTTGGCATTATCCACAGAGAGATTTTATGACTTAAGACCATATTCAAAGTTAGTGGTTAGTGAGGCATACATGCAGTGCTCCTTTCTCATCTCAGTATGTGGCATGTACTTCTAGCGTATCACTTCTTATCATGATGGGAGGCTTATATTCAGTCTATATGTTTTTGTTGTCTGGTAAGTTGACTCCCAAGCCTGAAAAGACAAGATTCTGCATAAAAATGCATAGTACTCCACCATCATGTCTGCATGAATGCATCTTTAATTATGCATTTAACAACTGGAATATGCATAGACGATAGCATAGCACAGCTGTACTCACTGAAGTGGGTACCTACTGCAACTGCCGGTTGCAGACACTGATGATTTTGCTTCTTTACTCTGCAACTACTAGGCCGGTATCAAATTCAAGTGTTTCCTCCCTTGCTTTTGAATCACAAAAAACCCACAGAAAAGAGTCCACAAATGTCTAGTGAAGATTCAGATATGGTAAATCTTGTTATGATTGACCTGGAATGGTTTAACTGGAATAGCTGTTTTCTTCACATCATAAAAAAGGTATTACCTAAGGAAGAAACTGGCAGTACAGCGGTTCTCATGGAAATCCTATACACCTTTACATAAGTTTATTTCCCACATTTATACATATATGTGTGTTTGTGAGTGTATGCATGCATAGCTGAAAAGGGATAGATCACATTTTAGAGGTTTTTACTTTACCACAGAAGCAGTATATAGTATTCTTTGCCTATACAAACTGTGACCCAAGATCTGACCTAGGGTTAAAACTTCAATGCATATCCAGATACCTAAATAATAGCTCTATTTTAACTGGTCTGATACACTGCCAATTCCCCATAATTTGACTGGAAGCCAGATATTTGCCAGATTAGCCAAAAGGTGGTTTTGTGCCCAAATATAAATGAAAAAAATCCATTTAGCTGTTGGTCAGTAGCATCACATTACAATACAATATACATAAACACATACATATGTATGTATGTATTGACTGTAAAGATTACAGTTCCAATTTCTGTATGGCCAGTGGTTTGAGGAAATTGATTCTTACTCCTGGGGTGAAAGTATGTATATCAGACCTCATCTTCGCCAGAATTATTTCTTACCAAAAATTTCTGAGCTTCCTCTGAGACAGTAGGACAGTAGGCCATGAATGATTGAAATTTCACTAACTGGACCACTGAAATAATCAAATGCTCCTTTATTGTTAACTTTTGTTTAGTTTGACAGACCAAAAAGAGGCATTAGGGAAATGGTATTTTTATTTATTTAATTATGAGAGTAGAAGCCAGATTACATCATCTTTGCCGTCTCTCTTTTCCTTGGTTCATGTAGTTTATCATTTGTTAATAGAATGGTGAAGAATTAACACACAATTCTTTATAGCAGAATAGCCTAGTGTGTTTTTCATTTTCTGGTTTGGAAACTCACAGAAAGATTACTGCTGGCATGTTATTAAAAAGACTCATATGTCTTTGAAGTGGAGTGCAGCCTCTGTCATCATCTTTTACCAAATAACAGTACAAATCCTGATTAAACACTTTTCATGAATTTTCTTTTAATAGGCTTTTTAGAGTAGGAGAAAAGAATGCAAGGTAATGACTTGAAAAGATAAAATACCACACACTATTTTGCAGGAACTGTATGATAACTCTAAGGGAACATTCTAACTCTGCAGGAAACCAAAGTAACTGAGCAATAAATTGTGTCATCACTACCTCTCTTATCTCTTGATAAATATGGAAAGAATATTGCAAAGATCTCACCAGACATATTCTTTTTATTGAATAAAGTGAAATAGGCATGAGAGTTGCTGCTTCCTTTTGCATTTTCTTGCGATAGCAAGTTGCAAGGTTTTACATTTACTATAGTTTGCTGCTTCAAATCTAACCATCTCCTTATAATTTGGAAAGAGAAAGAGCTATCTACTCCTTTTTGCGTGTGTCTGCACTGGCATGCACATGTATCAAGTACCTTATTCTTCTCGTACTCTTTCTCAAACAGCTGCTCCTGGCCACTGATCAATATAGGTTGGATATAGACTCTGCATATAGGTCAGGAGTGTTATCTGCTTTGTTATATACACAAAGACATTGATGAACAGGCCAAAGGAAAAGAGAGAATGCTGTTGCATCCACCCATATGCTAACTGCATAATTGCACAAGATCCCAGAGTTTTTGCTGGGCTGCTTTGGCTACCTGTCCATCCAGCTTGCACCCTCCCAACACGCTGGCTCAGTTTTATTGACAATACAGCAAAGAGAAGGTAACAGTCCAGCAGCTTCAGAGGTGCAGCTTTAGCATTGTTTAATATTCTTAGTATAACTGAGACAGAAAACAAGTGTCATTACAGGAACAAATAAAACTGGAAAATGTTCTAGATTTGAAAGTGGTTCCAGAGTATGGGTTTCATAAAGGTAGGGCAACACATACCCTACATAACCATGCATGTAACTGTAAGATGAACATAGAAACACAGAATTATGTAGGCTGGAAAGGATCTCTGGAGTTCATCTAGTCCATTGTACTGCTCAGAGTAGGCCTATTATACAGTACTTTTTGGCAGCATCAGCAAGGCGTCTTTTAAATCAGGCCTAAAGACCACTTTCATGTCAGACCAGTTCTGTAAAAAGTATTAAAGGGCAAATTATTTTCCCCATAGTCAAGAGGAAAACACAAGAGAACACAAGAACATTGCTGAAGTGTTACAATATTAATGAGGAGTAAAACAACTGAGAAATTGCTACTGCTGTCATGTTGCTTCTGAGCTACGATATAGTAAGTAGGTAAAAAAACAACTTAGCTTGTGTCCAGGAGTAGTATCCAAGCCAACAGTAAAAATATAGAATCTCTTACTGATTGTTAAATGGCAAAGCAGCAGACAAACCACATATCAGCCTTCCCATGTACCAGATGAAACATAGTTGTGACTACTTCAACAAAACAAGGGATACCTCAGATGCATAAAAATACCTATCCATTCTACAGTATAGATTATTTTTATACCAGCTGACAGAATTAAAATAATCTATGCTGACTTTGGGTAGGACAGTAACCTTTTTCATTGTTTAGGAATGTTTGGGATACACTAATAATGGGAGAAATCCAGATGATCTTAGACAGTGGCATGGAATAGTAGTTTTTTATAGGCCTTTTATAGATTTGGCTGCTTCTCCTCATGTAGTAAAAGACAAAAACAAAAAGTTCTGGAACACAGATCTGTAAAATGTCTATTGCCTTTAAATGTTGGTTGGGTACAACACTACAAGAAGATAATAAAATCTATAAAACATCTGCTCTTATATGAGATCTTACTCCAGAAATTGCCAGAGTTGCCCAGAGTTGAAATTTAGTCAAACTTTTTCCTTCTACCTGCTCAAAAGCTACAAAATATGAGTAGAATTGCAAGGATAAAGGGAAGCCAAGAAAGTTTTGTCTTGAATTTTCCATACATTTGCCCTTTATTTCTTGGAAATGCAGGTGATCTCACTATAAATGTATGGTAAACAGCATGTAATAAAAAACATCTACATACATCCATCTGGTTTCAATATTAAAATGACATTTATATAACATACAGTCACTTTATTACTTAATGGAGGATAACTATGATACTGAAATAAGGAGTGTTAAAATGCTGGTTTTGAGGATTAATAAACAGATACATATTTTTAAAAAATTGGGTCCACTATTCTGAGTAAGTCTGGACTAGCTGCTGATCCCATTCAATACTAATATTTGCTTCATACTGAACGACTGAAATACATGCTGTAGTCCTTTGTTCACCTCATCTCAGAAGCAACATTTCTCAAATTTGACATTCTATGGAAATCGAAAAAAGCTGGATGCTTTTAGTTTAGTCTTGAGTCCTGAGGGAGTTGGCTGTTGTAGTTGCCAAGCCACTGTCCATAACATTTGAAAAGTCATGGCAGTCAGGTGAAGTCCCCCATGATTGGAAGAAGGGAAACATTGTGCCCATTTTTAAAAAGGGAAGAAAGGAGGACCCTGGGAATTACCGACCTGTCAGACTCACCTCTGTGCCTGGGAAGATCATGGAACAGATCCTCCTAGAAGCAATGCTAAAGCACATGGAGGACAGGGAGGTGATTCGAGACAGCCAGCATGGCTTTACCAAAGGCAAGTCCTGCCTGACTAACCTGGTGGCTTTCTATGATGGAGTAACTGCATCAGTGGACAAGGGAAAAGCAACGGATGTCATCTATCTGGACTTCTAAAAAGCCTTCGACACGGTCCCCCACAACATCCTTCTCTCTAAATTGGAGAGATATGGATTTGATGGGTGGACTGTTCGGTGGATAAGGAACTGGTTGGATGGTCGCAACCAGAGGGTAGTGGTCAACGGCTCGATGTCCAAATGGAGACTGGTAACAAGTGGTGTTCCTCAGGGGTCCGTACTGGGACCAGTGCTGTTTAATATTTTCATCAATGACATAGACAGCGAGATCGAGTGCACCCTCAGCAAGTTTGCAGATGACACCAAGCTGAGTGGTGCAGTTGACACGCCTGAGGGACGGGATGTCATCCAAAGGGACCTGGACAGGCTGGAGAGGTGGGCCTGTGCAAACCTCATGAGGTTCAACAAGGCCAAGTGCAAGGTCCTGCACTTGGGTCGGGGCAACCCCCGATATCAATACAGGCTGGGAGATGAGGGGATTGAGAGCAGCCCTGCGGAGAAGGACTTGGGGGTACTGGTGGATGAAAAGCTGGACATGAGCCAGCAGTGTGCGCTTGCAGCCCAGAAGGCCAACCGTATCCTGGGCTGCATCAAAAGAAGCGTGGCCAGCAGGTCGAGGGAGGTGATTCTGCCCCTCTACTCGGCTCTGGTGAGACCCCACCTGGAGTACTGCGTCCAGCTCTGGAGCCCTCAGCACAAGAAGGACGTGGAGCTGTTGGAGTGGGTCCAGAAGAGGGCCACAAAAATGATGCGAGGGCTGGAGCACCTCTCCTACGAGGACAGGCTGAGAGAGTTGGGGCTGTTCAGCCTGGAGAAGAGAAGGCTGTGGGAAGACCTTATTGCAGCCTTTCAGTACTTAAAGGGGGCCTATAGGAAAGATGGGGACAGTCTTTTTAGCAAGGCCTGTTGTGACAGGACAAGGACTAATGGTTTTAAACTAAAGGAAGGGAGATTTAGGCTAGATATAAGGAAAAAATTTTTTACAATGAGGGTGGTGAAGCACTGGAACAGGTTGCCCAGAGAGGTAGTGGAGGCCCCATCCCTGGAAACATTCAAGGTCAGGTTGGACGGGGCTCGGAGCAACCTGATCTAGTTGAAGACGCCCCTGCTCACTGCAGAGGGGTTGGACTAGATGACCTCTAAAGGTCCCTTCCAACCCAAAGCATTCTGTGATTCTATGGTTCTAGTCTATCTTATTTTGTATTATTTTATTTTGTGAGAAAGTATGCACAGGAAAAAAGATCTGCTATTCCTAGTAACTGTACTGCAGGTTACATTGAGGTGGCATGTCCTCTGCCTCCAAGTTTACCTTTCTTTCTTCTCCTATGTTCTGTCAGGGAATGATGTACTGGTTTAGTGCTGCCTATCTAACTTATTTTTGCAGTCCTTTTGTCCTACTGGAAGGTTAAACATGGAGTAGGAAATATTTGCTCCCAAAAAGCAGAAACTGAGCTCTTCCAGAGGTTTGTAAGGTAAGAAAAAAATTCTCTCCCTTTTACTGTGGTTTGTTGAAGCTTGTTTTCTTTCATGTTTTATAATAAGCCATGGCATTTAATGATGCCTTCAGTAAACATCACTAACATTTTTTTCCTCTTTAGATGCCAATGATTAATGTTTTCTATGTATTCAAAGAATTTGTTTTATGCCACAACCACAACTGCAGCTTCCCACAAAAACAATTCCTAGTTAAACCCTCCGTTTACTCTAGTGTTTATTTGATGATCAGAAGTTGTCTATTGTCTTGCAAGCAACAAAGTGAGCGTGTTCATCAATCAATGGATATATTTAGATACCTTTCTTAAAAACTTCACCCCCTTGGATTGGTTAGTAAGGAGAAAAGAGACTTTTAAATACATCCCAGCAATAGAAGCTGAAAACAGTTTCTTCAGATGACATGCTGCTCATTTTTTAAAATAGTTTGGTAAAATGAGACAGACATGTCAGGGCACTGCAGTTAGGCCACCGTCAAGGCCATGCTGTGCTCTTATTTTCTCTGTTAGAGAGCATTGGTCCTCAGGGTTCATCAAGGCAGGAATAACTCTTACAAACATTTCCAGGCCAAATATATGAGATGTTTGTGGGTGAAGACCTAGGCCTGAATGATAAAGCGTTGCCATTTGTGCACATCTGGTATTCAAACTTGGTGTAATTTATCACGTTAAGCAGGTGGTATGTTCTGGGACAACAAAACGTCATTCTGCTTCAGTGCATCCTGATCTTTTCAGCCAGCCTTTCTATGGAGGCTGTGACACAGACTAAAGATGTCTTCCCCACCTGGCACAACAACTTCAGTGCCTCTTTCAGAAGGAGTTTCTTCACAGCAAATGTGTTCCCATTTGTTCCAGTAAATCTGGTAATGACCGAAATGAATCTTCTCCAATCTGGTTTCCTAGATGCATGAGTGTAGAGGGAGGAATTTAAACACAAACCAGAGCCGTTGACTATTCATCAGGGAAACATTTTATATACACAGTTAGGATTCCTTTACCAAGCTTGTACATTAGTATATTCAATTTACGTTGTGCAGAGCTCAATTCCCAAATATTGTACAGTCCAGTGTCATTCCCCTGACCTTGTTTTGCTTTTAGGGTATAGCAAAAGAGTAAAAGCTTCTCATCTCCTATATTAGCTGACTGTTTCCTTTATAGCAGGGCTGAGAAACCTACAGCTCATCAGCCTTTACTTCATACAAATTACTACATAATTTGGGGGGATATTAGAATTAGATGCCACGAAGAAGTAGGAAAACATATAGCCTGCTAACTGTTTGAAAGGTTTCTTCAGTCCTCAAGAAAGAATAGGGTCCTCATACATGCTCTATGGCAACTCATAAAAAGAATGTGCAAAATGTACAAACAAGAGCAAAGCCAGGATGAGGCCCCGACGTGCTGGGTACTGCGTCCTTAGCCAGAGAAAACTTCCACTGGCTTTCATGCACTAGAGAGAGTATGTACAGTGCCAGTTTAAAATCTCAGCTGCACCAGTTCACACTCCTGAAATTACATTTCTTTCAGCTACTGCTAGAATTAGAACTGATTTCAAGTAACAAGGACACATTTCAGGCATATGATTTCAAAATGTTTCAGCAACACTACTTTAAAGTCATGAGATTTTGATCCAAAAGAAGCAGAGAGCAAAAGAGTTAATAGATTTTCCACTTATTTTCGTCAAGCTCAGTGGCAAGTAAACTCAGCTCAGCTGTCAAGCAGACAGCAGCTCAGCTCTGAAATGATGGAAGGTGGAACCTGTTCATTTCCTTGCATGCCTCTTTATGGCCAACAGTTCATTCTCTAAAAATATGACTGTGGAAAAAGTTAGAAATGTTTCGATTGATTCAGGTCTCCCTTGTAAATCAGGAATTTACCCCACTGATATAAACAAAGTCTTAGCATTATGCAATTGCTTAAATCAGACTATAACTGGTACTCTACATTTATGTTAGCCTGAATAGTCTTACATTACTTTAATTTTTTAATTCAGCAGTATTCAGATTTTGCATTGCTTTGCAGGACTTTATATCTAAAAACTGCAGCAAGGAATTTGTCAGGGGGGCAGAATGAGTTAATATTGAAATGCAAATTATTACAACTGAAAGGATGTTCTCCAGCTTCACTTAGTTTCTGTGATTTATATCCTAAAAATAAAAATGAGTAGTTGAAAATAATACATTACAACAAAACCCAATAACTTTGTCTCTCTTATATTTTCAGTCTTTGTTGTTTTGCTTGGAGACTCGGTACATGGAATTTTATCTATAAATCAAACTCTTGGAAATAAACTTGCTGAAATCACAATCAGAGTCAAATATTTATGTGATGATTTTTGTGAGAAGTTCAGTAAATATGTTGTCATCAGCTAGATTCTCAAGAAAACATCCCAGGTTCTTTTTTCTTCAACTTGGAAAAATATGATTCAGTCATGGACAAGAAAATTATGCTTGAGAAAACAGCTACCTAGCAGGTCTGCACAGGAGCACCCTCACTGTGCTGCCCAGTTTTTAAAACTTTCATAGTGTGCTCATATTCCTTTGACACTTCCCACAGTTGACATTTGGACAGTCTCTTACAGACCTCCTCTGCCTTCCTTCCCCGCACTGATCCCATTTGCTCCTTTTCATTGCTCTCTCCTCCCCATGCTTTGTGTCATTTAAGCTTGACGGTTCCTTCCTTTTTATCTTAATCACCCTCACCCTGCCTTCTCCCAGCAGCAAAAATTCAGATCCCATTTCCATACCCTTCTTTTATTATCTTCTTCTCACATTGTTTGTCCTCACCCTTTTCCTTCCAAATCTTCCCTTCTCCACCATTCCTGTTCCTACTTCCATATCTCTCTTATCACCTTTCCTCACTTTACACCTATCCATTTCTCTTGTCATCCCTTCTCTGGCTGTATCTTAGCTGCTTGCTCCATGACTAATAAAATTTTAGTTATCCAGATTTTCTCCATAGCTTATTAATTTTACTGCCTGGCTCTCAGAGAGATGAGATCTATTTCTTTCCTTCTTTCTTTATGGCATCACTTTTGCAGATACCCTGTCTGGCCTAGGAGTGCTTCTGCCCTCACATCCTCTGCTATGGATGAGATCCTGCTTGTTTAGGTACTGGTACATAGTGCCAACAGCCATTGTCGTGATACTGGCTGATTCCTTTCAGTTTTCCAGCAATCCCTCTCTTCAACAGCCTCTCTTTTCCTACCCCTTATCTTCTGAGATGTTTGGGTTCTCATTTTCTACTTCCATACACTGGCTAGCATCTGACCAGTGTTCCTAGGAACCACGGCAACATAGGTAAACTCACGGATAAATATATAAATAGCACACATCATATTTCATTATGTGGCAACAGTAAGCGGCCATTTTTAAAAGTTTTTCTCAAAAGCCTTAAATGCCTATAAGTTACATATATATTAGAATTTAGAGCACATAGGAAGCAATTAAGAAGCTATGCATTGAGCATTTTACAGAGATAGGCAACCTTGGTCCATGCTGGAATCCTCTCAGTTTTTGTGGGTTATCTGAATACCAAGACAAACAGGAATTGGTTTTGCATCATTTACAAACAAGGAGTGAAAAGGAAAAAGCAAAATTGCAATGGAACTCACTACTCTTCAAGTCTGGGCAGTCGCATTCAAAGCTTTAACTGCATGGTCAGTGGAAACCTCTGCTCACGTTCAGCTGCTGACAAAAAAGCAAATAAGATGTCAGACTTTATAAGGAACGAGACAGGAATGAATGTGGAGAAATATGCAACTCTATGGTCTAAAGTAGTGGTACAGCTTCACCTTAAATATTGTGATTAATTCTGCATATTCCATCTCAAAAAAGGAGATTGCAGGATTGTAGCAAGTCTAATAATGAAGGCAAGAGTAGATAAACGGATCTTTACAGTTTATAGACTGCACAGAGTCACAGTGGTTGTTGTCTATGTGAGGACAGAAACCCACTGTCTTCACCAGCAGCTTTCCTAAACACAAGTGTAGTTCAGTTTGGATAGTTAGGTCTTCACACAGGCTATTAGTTTGGTGAGGTCTAAAGAGACTTTAAAGATCCTTTGAGAGAAAAGGTGCTGTATAAATGGAGATTAATAAACTTTGCCTACTGATAATAGTTATCTTAATTTTGTCATTTTTCAGATTTCCAGAGAATGAACTGGCTTAGTGTTTAACTCCGCATATTTACATAAAGCTTTTCCATTTAACTCCTCATTCCTAAGAAATAAAGCATGCCTGTTTAGAAAAATTCTGAGGCACATTCCTTTAAATTTTCATTTTAACCTTTTCCTTGCTTTCTATTTATATTACACAAATACAAAGTTAAAAAGCTCAGCAAATCTATATAACTGAGATGCAGGTAACGGCATGATTTATTTTCTTCGTGTTTCAGAAACTCACTCCTTTGAGATTCAGAAACTTTTTAACTTCCAGTCTAAATTCATGCTTTAATCTTCATATTGTATGTCTCTCTCTTCCTCACTGATGCTTATTCTGGCTATGCTTCAAGAAAACAACTGTACATCTTCTCTACTTTTGTTTCGCTAGATTCAATAAACCGTGTAATTTTGTTCCAGTCCCCTAAGTTTCCTCAAACATGGGGGAGCAGAACTGTACACATTTTTCATTTTGGGTTTGGTCTCCCAGTGCTGTGTGCAAAAACATTAATACATTCTCTTGAAAATGCCTCTCCTGGTACATCCTAGACATTTGACTTTTTTTCTTGGAGATTTAGTCATCCTGTGATTGATTAATACAAATGAATTTTTCATCTTCTTTTATTTGCTTGAACTTTATCCCAGCCCACTTGATTAGGCATTTCAATGCAGGCCACAGCAGTTCAGCTCACATATATTTATTTTTAACTAGTAAGCCTTGTATGGGAAAGTTGAGGGCTGGTTACTTTCTGTTAGTCATGAGCCCCCTGTGGATTTTATTAATAAATTGTTTGTTGTTGCCATAAAAAACAAAATCACTGACAATATTAAATCACTAATTCCTCTCGCCACTTCTTGTCTGTCAGCAGCTGAACTACTAATTCTGCCTGTTAGGAGTTGAACAATTGTTTTGTAACTGCAACTATATTTTACAGATAGCAAAGTTCTGCTAATCTGAAGGTTTCCTTCAACAGCCTACCCAAAGCATGGTGAAAAATCTTCCATTCTTTCTCTAACAAAACTTGTAAGAACTGATGTGTCAATGATGCATAGACTTTTATGGATTTTTAACATATAAAAGAGAAACAAACTGCACATTCTTGGAAGAATCTAAAGGAGTCTCAAGGTTTTCTTCATTCAGAACTTAGAGAAAATAACCTTACTAGGCCTGTGAAATGAAAAATAATTTATAACACTTCAGATAACTCTCCAGTCTGCTGAGATTTAGAGTGCCATTTCATTCAATGTCTTCATAGACATAAATGATATAATAACTAAAACCAAAAATCATCACAAGAGGAATCCTAGTAAACATCTGTGCATTTTGGACTTGAAGTCAGAACAACAAAGACATCAGCACAGCTGTAATATGTCACTTAAGTATCAGGCCCATGAATTCCTTTCTAGCTGAGTCAATAAATAGGTAATATTTGCATATTTAATCACAGGTTGAGAAATGGGTGACAAACAGGACCAGTTGCATAAGGAAAGAAAAATCCTACGTTACAGTAGGTGGTATAAAAGTACATTCTGAGACTTTTCTGATTCCCCAGAGAAAGAGTTGCTAACTTTCTAGCAGGGAAGGTTGAGTCATCCTGTTCTAAGTGAACTAAACTTTGTTTTGGAGAAATTTGTGCCTTGTAATTGTTTGTCTTTTCATTTTTCATATCATGGTTTTCCATTTGGATTGGCACTAGAGCTGGCAGTTTGGAGATAGTTAGGGAATAAACTTACAGCACTTGCAACTTGAGCAAAGGAAATAAAATTAATCACTTTCTTTATGCCAGGTTTCTGATCAACAGGAAAGTTCAAAAGCTGACTAGGTAAGATCCAGATGACACAGGCAGAGTATTACTGGAAAGTAAATCTTCTGAGGTTCATGCCTAAAAATAAAAATTCTACTAATAGTGTATTTATGTTTGAAGAATTCATCATACTTAGAATCTGATTGCATTCCATAGTTCATGAAATTAAAATAACTCTATGCAAGATAAAAAGGTACAAAGATCAAATAAAGAAGACGGTACTACAGTAATTGAGAAAAAGGTCTAATGCAACCTCTTAGCAGTGGTGAAGAGTTTGAAATTTAGTTTCCAGCTTCAGAGGCTCACTTACATTCCAGTAATTGCCACTAAAAACATTTAGCTAATCAAAGCAATCTGCACACTAACCAATACTTTCGAAGACATCCCTAAGAACAACTGTTTAAATCAGTATTGATAAAAAACCCTTACACAATAAAAATTGTGCTCTTCCTAAAAAAGTTAACTTGAGTTTGGCCTTAAAAAAACATATTCCTGTTCCACAATACAGAACATGGATGGAACCCATGGTGGACAAATATACAGGTGAAACAAGCTACAAAGGAGCAGAGATGGATTCCCTCTCAGCATTCAAGCGTATCCTCATAGTTAAAATGCACATTGAGGAATGTTGCTCAGTTAGGGCCAAATATAATCCCTCGACACCATACTGGTAGGGGACAAGTTTTCACTGCTATTGCATTGTGCTCTTCTTGCTAGACACACAAAGGATTTCTGAGATCTTTCTGGCATGTTTCACCAGCATTACATTCACTTTAAAACAAAATAAAGATGTTTAAATAGAAATTTAGTTTGTCCTGTATTAAAAAGGGCAGAATCTATCATATATTTTATAATTAAACTATGTTGAAAATTCTCTAAGCATTTTTGTAATGTTTAATTGCCACTATTTTTACAATGCATTTTTTCTTTGTAGAGGGAGAATCCCTGGTGCTTTGGTTCTTAAAGGATGATAAAAATTATAAATAATAGATGTGGGAAATGCTCAAAACTCCAAAGTTTAACATAGCTTTTTCAAAGATAATTTCCAATCTGTTTTTTTAAAATTATTTATTAGAATCTGCATCAAACTTCCTGGCATTCGCATGGAATGGGGAGTATGTAAGTTTGAGTGTAGAAGGTCAGGTTGGATAGGGCTTTGAGCAACCTCATTTAGTGAAAGTGCCCAGGGCAGGGGAGTTGGACTAGATGATGTTCAAAGGTCCGTCCAACCCAAACCATTCTATGATTCTATGAGGTCTAGGATAGGACAAAAGAAATACACACATTTCCACTTTTCACTGTCTGGTATCAAATACTTCAGGACCAGGCACAATAAATTACCAGACTGAAATTCAGTATGTAAGGAAAAGGAAAGAAACCTCTTCCAGGTAAGATTTATTATTTTATCTCTTTAAATCATTGATATTTGAAGCAAGCACTTCAAAGATTTAGAAAGTGAAGACTCTCCCAAGTAAATAACTCCCTGAGCAAAGCGCAAGCAAACAATTAAAGAAATATAATGAATCTTATTTATCACCAACCCAGACTTTTAAGCTTATGCTATCTACCAGCCTATACATGGAATATCAGATATCCATGGCAGTTTCCACACTAGGCTGCAGGAGTAAATCCAGTGACGTCAAAGATACAGCAAATTTTATAACTGAAGTAAACAAATTAATTCTAAGGCCCCCAAAAAAATATTTAGCAGTTGTGCAAATGTCATACTATTAACTATTGTTTCAGCAGAGTGGTTGGGGGGTCCAAGCGATGCTTTGGCAAAGCCCTTGCATGGAGGGCTGGCTGCCAAGAGCAGCTGTGCAGTGACAAGTCTGGAATGTCCTCTGAGCAAGGCTGGCTGCAAATCTCTGAGGACTGTGAGAGTGGGAGGTTCTTGAATAGCTTGAGAAATATGAAAGCCCCATTCAATAATTTAAAAAAAAATCATTAAACTTAGTCATATAAGAAGGAAACAAGAAACTAAGCTTGTAACAATGTTGCTGTTTATTCACCCAAGAAAAACAAATTTCATGTGCATTAAGTATACTTCCTCTAAGGTTCACTTTTTCTGATGGGTAGCTTTATGAGGGTGGGGTTCACATAGCGTATCAAAATTTAGAAGGTTAAGTTGCATTCAGGATTTTCATCTTTCTATAAGAAAATATAGCTTCATGTTCCTACACAGTATAATATACTATTCCAACTTCCTTGTTGGCTGGAATCATAGCTTTCCATATATTTCAGAAGTGTTACTGTGCTGCACGAACTCCTAATTCTGCTCTCTAGGCTCAATACAAGGGGTCACTGATTGAGTAATGAGGTTAATCACTGTAACATTGGTGTAAGTCTACTTCTCAGATATATGAAAACAATTTCTTACTAATGTCCTGCTTTGCTATTTTGAAATCTAGTAAGAGAACATGCATCCCAACCCAAAGTTGTCTTCAGAAAAAAAAAATTAAATCTCTACACAAAAGCCTTTTGAAGAGAAGTGACACAGAATAATGGAGCATATATTTACCTGGTGTCTTCCGCCAGTTCCTATCTTTAACTGTATCATGTAAACTTAATTTAAAATAGAAATGAGGCAGTAATTGGGAGGTCCTGAACAGACATTATTAATGTGACCGTGGAAAGAAATTATTCCGGGAACCAGAAAGTTTCTGAGTACCCTGAAAAGTGAATGGACAAAAGTTCATAAGCTGCTGTTACAATGTACTATGGTTTAGATACATATGTTTTAGTTACATATAACAAAACATCTCTCAATCCAGCAAATGCTGTGAAAACTGATATATCTCAGTGTAACTGTACAGCAGCTTTGTTGAATTAGCAGGAAAATATATTTGCTTTCGTTATCATAGTCCCATGGGCTTTGTAGGTAAGAATCTCTCATAAGTCCTTTCATATGCAAAGATTCATGCAGCACAGAGCATTAATCTGAGGTTTCACAGATGTACAAAGATGCAACACTAAGTAACAAAACAGAAATCCTGTTAACGAAACAGGACCTGCTCTAAGATGTGGTACTCTTCAAACACAGACCAGATACATTCAGGAACAAAGACCCTCATTTAGAAACTGAAGTTCAGCTGACGAAGTTTGAAACTACTAGGTACAAGTACACAGTGCAGAGTGATCTTCCTCCTATAGATTTCAATGAATTGTTCCACAAAATTAAGGTTTAATAAATTGAATTGTAGGGCATTTCTCCTACATTTGATAGAGTGATTTTAAGAAAATTTTTCTTTATAACATAACTTTATAGTTATGTTCCTTTATGTGCTACAAGGCTTCATGTATCAATTTAGGGCATTTGCAGATGCATCAGCTGATGTGCAATCTGTTGAAAACAGCTTGTTCATAACCAGCCTAAGTATGGACACCTCCACCACTACACAGTGGCCACCAACCAGGCTATCAGTGCTATATCTGCAGCTGTTCTCTCCCAACTTCAGATTGACAGTAACTAAAAAGGTATGAGATGCGGCTTCTTTCTTAAAACTGCAGCACAGTTTATTGGCAGATTTTTTTGACTCAAATGTATTTGCACATATAAAGCTACAGAAGTGTAAAGGTCATTGTTTCATTGGAGAGAATTGCAGTATTTCTGCTTGCCTCCCCCTCCTACATTCAACACTCGGCTTGGAAGAAGATTATCAGGAGCTTTCTGTATTATAACACAGACATCTGTAGGATAAAGCAAAAGACTGTATAAATGATGTAGCTGTGTTCAGTCTCATGAGAACAGCAGATTGAGAATATATTTCATAAATTGACCTGAACATTGAGAAACAAGAATTGAATTCATGTCAATTAAATTATTCAGTAGTAATTAATTTTACACTGCCCATTGGGGGGTGATAAATGAGAGTTTATCCTGAAATTGTAAAAAAAAAAATGTATTAGTGAAAGTTAATAATCCTTTTGACACAGGGTACTTATAATGAGTCATTTCTTATAAGAGGAGATAAGAATCTCTTGTTAGAAGTTTATATATTGAAAATGTCAAAAAATGCTTTCTTTCTGTATTCCACACATGATCACTATTTTCTGAAGGCACTGAGACTATTAATGTTTGCAACATAGCCACATCTTAAAACCCTAAATGTAAGAAAATTCCAAGTTATAATATTAAATGTCACCTATTGTCTAGTGTCATCCTTGTTTATTCTTTCTAGCGTCAGGGAGCTCTACAGGACCTGTACCTCTAATAGGTAAAGCAGCACACTATATTCAAGATGTTGGTCTCCCAAAATACAACCTCATCAGCATTGCCAGTTTTTCGGCACTGACATCTTCATGCAGGTGCTACACGTGGGAAGTATGTGGTCATAGTTTCAGCTTTGCAGAGAGAATTAATTGACTTTCACACAGGATTTTGATATTTCGAAATCTGGGTCTGTTCCAGCTTGGAACAAAAGCCAAACATTTCATAATTATCTGTGAAAGGCAATAAAGCTTCAGTGTGGGAGCAGGTCATCCCCTAGGCTTCCCCAAAGCATTGGTCCTGTGAACACTGAGATATCTTGAGCCAGGAGAGGAAGGGGGATTGCCCTGGAAGGCTGCTCCTGGTGGACCTGCTCCAGAGCTGCACCCTTCAGCTGCTGGAGACCCAGACCCAGAGCAGCTCCCCGGCTGCCTGGCTTCTGAGGGAACCAGGGGAAAATGCCAGTGTCTCAGCAAAACATTTCAATCTGTCTGAACCGGCAAATTCCTACCAGAAAATGTTTTGTCAGAACTTTTCCAGTCTGTTCCATTTGTAATTAAAGGCTTGTGTTTTACTGTAAAGGAGATTACTGTGCTGTGTGTAGCATGCTCCTGGGTAACAGCAACAGTGCTGTCATTTGGGTATTAAAAAAGTGTGTGTGGGTTCCTGGTCCTCTCCCTCCCAACTTCAAACTATATACAGTACCAAACACATTTCCTCTTGCTTTCGAATTCCTTCCCATAAGTTAAATGAAAGTTAAAATTGCTTATAACCTCTTCCACACTAGAACAGAATTCTGAGAAGAAACCACATCAGAAACAGTATCAGTCTGCAGCAGGAGCAGTAATGAGAATGGCCTGGACCAGGGCAGGCAGGCAGCAGCTGAATCCTGGTCATGCGGAGTAGTTTGTGTAACATATGACAGAAATTTCTCTCTCGTGGTAGTGAAGGAGAACTATTTCAGTGCACCAAAAATAATTAAATACAACTTCTGTGAAACTAATTCTTGTATCTTTACAAACTCTTAATGCCAGTTTGTCTTCACTGTTATTTAAGAGTGATGGTTTTGAACTTTTGAATATGTTTTTCCTCCTCACAAACTAGAAATTTGGCATGGCCCAGCAGGATGCAGACTGAAAACATGCAAGACAGACTTGGCCTTTAGAGCCATGCAGTTCCCTCCATGTTCTTTTTAAACTTTTGTTTCATTGCTGTTGATACATTGCATAGAGAAAGAACAATAGAGTTTGAAGTACACAGATCTTCGGGATACCCAGAAAAATTCCTCATGGACTGCCTCATGAAATCCTTTTCTTATTTTGTTTTCTGTTAAAAAGTGAAAAATACTGAGATGAAACTTTTAAAAATAGAAGATTAGATGTGGCAAAGTGTCTCCTTCTCTTGAAATCTTTTGTCTTTTTCCAGGAATACAATTCTTATTTTTAGTTTGGGGATTTTTTTTTCCCCTGAATGGAAAGTCACATATTTTAATAGGGAAAAAAAATAAAAGCTTTTTTAGTGCATATCCTTTATCCAAGCTAATGTATGGTGTTTATAATGTATGGCGTATATAAGATGTACATTGAGAGCAAAACAGCCAGTCACAAAACAGGGAGCACTAGAAGACACTCTATATCAAAGGCACAATCCACCTCAGTGCACGATGGTGCAAGACCTGCTCTCCCAAAATGCACATTGCACTAATTTGTTGTCTACAACAGGTTACAGAATCATCCCTTGCTGAGTTGGCCAATACATATAAGGTCACAATGGAAACATATTTCTGCTTGTATTTCAGATTTCTCAGTGCGGGACATTGGTCAGATTTGTAAGAGACTGGAGGAGACTAACAAAAATAGTGCCCCATTAGCTTGCAATTGCTCACATATGCTTGATCAGAACTTGCTCGGCCATGATCAAAACTCAGTGGTCCTCACACACATGTACATATTTGTTCCCCTAGGTGACACTTGTCTCTTTCTAAATGCAGCAATTGGGGAGGGGGGCTGAGGAGGGAACAGCACCCCACTCAGAAAAACAAACTGAGAGCAGAATACTCAGAGCTGTTTGCCAGAGTAACGTCAACAGGCAGCTGGAGCAGACTGTGGCTCTCAAGTAAAGACCTAGAATTGATAGGGCTGCACCACTGAAGTTGTACCAAAGACAAAGTTTTACCAGTTTAGACACCTTTCCTCCAGGTACCCACATAATAGCAGCTTTATTTATCTTTTGTGGGCACATATTCTGTGATCCCTCCCATTCTTGCCCAGTGAAGAACAGCGATCTGTCCTATCCACTGCTTTTCCCATAGAAGCTATGTCCTCTTACCAAAAAAAGTTTATTCACTCCCCTGTAGGACTGTGACTAAGTCTGTCAATCCCCCGGGGAGCTGTGTTCAAGATATTAAGAGAAAAAATGGCGTAAGACTTCGGGGAAGGCTCTGAGCACTTTCCATGGAGTTCAGATGCTCACCTCCTAAGCAAACCCTTATTACATACCTGAGATGCATACAGAGAATATGGCTAACAACAATTGAGCTCCTCTTCTATGTCATGTCAAACCACCTCACAAAGCACTGAGGTGCATCTAGAGGTGGTGGAGGTGGTGATGGTGTGAGTTTGGGCATTCATGGAAGGATAGTAAATCCCACTCTCTGCCATTCACCCAAACTGGAAGTTTTACTGCTTTGCTACACCTTTCATAGAATCATAGAAACACAGAATCACAGAATCATAGAATGCATTGGGTTGGAAGGGACCTTTAGAGGTCACCTAGTCCAACCCCCCTGCAGTGAGCAGGGACATCATCAACTAGATCAGGTTGCTCCGAGCCCCGTCCAACCTGACCTTGAATGTTTCCAGGGATGGGGCCTCCACTACCTCTCTGGGCAACCTGTTCCAGTGCTTCACCACCCTCATTGTAAAAACTTCTTCCTTATATCTAGCCTAAATCTCCCTTCCTTTAGTTTAAAACCATTAGTCCTTGTCCTGTCACAACAGGCCTTGCTAAAAAGACTGTCCCCATCTTTCTTATAGGCCCCCTTTAAGTACTGAAAGGCCGCAATAAGGTCTCCCCGCAGCCTTCTCTTCTCCAGGCTGAACAGCCCCAACTCTCTCAGCCTGTCCTCGTAGGAGAGGTGCTCCAGCCCTCGCATCATTTTTGTGGCCCTCTTCTGGACCCACTCCAACAGGTCCATGTCCTTCTTGTGCTGAGGGCTCCAGAGCTGGACGCAGTACTCCAGGTGGGGTCTCACCAGAGCAGAGCAGAGTAGAGGGGCAGAATCACCTCCCTCGACCTGCTGGCCATGCTTCTTTTGATGCAGCCCAGGATATGGTTGGCCTTCTGGGCTGCAAGCGCACACTGTTGGCTCATAGCCAGTTGTTCTTTAGATTCTTGATGAGTTTGTAGTTCTTTTATGTGCTCACCTTGCTGTTTTTCATTAACTTTCCTGTCCGCTGCTTGAAGTGACCTGCAACCTCAAAAGTGACAGTCACCATAGGACTAGTGGTTGTGTCCAACACAGGACCATTACAGGAATAACACACTACACTGTAGAAGTTCCCAGCAAAGAACCACCGAGAAGGTTTTGTGAAAGGCATTTTGCATCCCAGTGCACCCCCAATGAAGCTGAAAGATAAGTGAGGTTCCTTGCCTTACAGTAAAATCCACTGGAGTAACTGCTGGTTTCTGCACATGAGATACTACCTCATGGGACTCCAGACCAGCAGGGACGATAGAGCTCAGGGATGACAGAAGTGAGTAAAAGGAGTCCTCCTTATTAGACGAGACATGTTTAACTGTGAACTGCATTACTTAGACGAGGTGTTTTCTTCCACAGAAGTTAATAGAAGTGCAAATATGTTGCCTCTGTGCCCTGAGATCATCTGAGCTGAAATGTAATGGATATAAATCCTAACAGGAGCTAGCTGAAAAAGCTTATACCTATGAAGTGTTTGTCTTACTGCATTGTTTTCCCAGAACAGGAATGGTGTCAAGAGAGAAATATGGTAGAAAGTGTGCTAAGTATAACATCTAAATGCTGCTGAAATGACGAGACACAGGTAGTCTCCTTTGGCCCATCCTGTTTAATGTCAGTGACAATAAAAATGTAATAAAGATGATGTCAGGCTAACATGAGAGCAAGTTTGTTCACAGAACTGTGATAGCATGCACAGGGAATCCAGACCAACAGTGAGTCATTCTGTTGAAAGAAAACAATGATGAGAGGATTGAAGAAAGGGAAACTTTCTATACAATTTCTTAGCAACGTAGAGTGGGAGGAAAAAGCCACCCCGGAGGATGAACCAATGCAGACTCTAAAATGGAAAAATAAGAAATGTTTATTTACTGAAACCTGTCAAGTTGAATTCCAGCTTGGCATATCTCTCCTCTCCAGACCTCTTATACATAGGAGAAGAGCACTTATCCTGTGATATATAGCTGGGGTGTGGGGGGAGAAAAATACAGAAAAACATGGAATAGGGACATAAAGTACCACATACTTAAACCATTTTGGATTTGTTCCAAGAAAAAGGTTTTTGGCTTCATGCTCTGAGGCCCATATAAAGTAATGAAAATCTCCCCATCCTCCAAAAAAAATAATTTGAGGGCAGTTATGTGAACTTACGCAGCTTTAAAATAACCACACTTCCCTTGAATCAGGATCTTGCTACTTAGCATATTAGTATTTTTCAGGCTATCATGAAAATAAATGTTTAGAAGAAAATATACTATTGATTCTGGCAAATAATGCCAACAGACAGACACACACACACACACACACATTTACACACAAGCAGTGATAGGTTTCTTTGCCAGGATGGCTGCCAACTGTGCAGATCCAATTATTTATCACGCTGTCCAAACTTGCTTTCTTGTACACCCTTCTCTGCCCATCTGAGCTCCTGTTTCTTATCTTCTTCTAAAATTAAAAGGTCACTAGGACAAGAACTAGCATCTTCTTTGGGGGGAGTCTAGCAGGGTGAGTGTACACAAAAGGTTATAGCTTGTAGATGTGATAAAAACATCAGCAAGCAGACGACGAGTCGACACTAAAGCACACACATTCTAATGAGATTTCTTCAATTTTTAATGACTATTTAAAACACAACCAAACAAAATACTACTCTTCCAATGCTATAAATGACCACAATTTTCTTAAGGTGCCACATGTTTTCCAGAAATATGATAAACCTGTTGCGTACTTATTAGACATCCTTCACACTCTGAGGGATAAATCACACCTACCTAGAATGTCTGTGGCTTCTAGGTAGAAAACATACAATTGAAATTTGAATATAGTAATACATGTAAATATCATAAATACACTTTTTATTGTATATTAGACCATGCCTTTATAAAGTTCATATACGATTTTCTCCAGCTCAATTGTTTATAGCTTCTGGATTTCAAAATTAGATAAGGAAAATCAGGGTGTTAGCCAAAATGCTGGAAACAAGGGCTTCACTGTGAGTGCACCACACCATTAGCATATTTTATATGACTTTTTAATAGAGATTTTTTTTCCTAATGGGTGTAAGCACTGTTACATTAGGTAATAGCAAGGATTCCCTGACAGGAAATTGCACCAGTGATGAACAACTCTGATAAAAGATTTCTACTAATGTGATAGAAATCACATTACTGTAATCATTAATGTGAACGCTTTAATACTGCACAAGAAAATGCAGATAGCCTTAGAATTTATTATATGAGATGTTAATCTACTGGTAAAAAAAAAAAAAAAGACATTCAGTAGGAATCCAAGTCACTAAAGGCTTACTATTTAAGCAAGTGCTGCTTTTTAAACGTTTGCTGAATGATCCTGAATCAGAGTGTTATCCTCTGGTGTTTTTCCTTTAAATCAAGTCAATGTTTCTCACCTAGAAAAGAAAAATTATTGTAGATTGGACAATTTCCTAAGAGTTTCAGGGATGAAGAGAATTCACATACATCAACAAGGCAAAGACAAGTGTTTCTCTGCGTTGTATGGAAATCAAGCACCTGCAGCTTAATGCTGACACACAAAGATGTTCTGATAGGATCTTTTATTTTATTTGGCTTGTTGGCTGTGATCAACCTAAAATGCCTGAATAGCAGCTCTGTTCCTGTTCTAGCAATCCTTGCACACTTTTTGAAAGGTTGGCATTCTAAAGGTCGTGGATGAATAGGTTAATGAATACCTTTTTTAAAAAACTGTGTTTGTTTAAACACCTATGCAGCTTTGGAAATCTCAATCATGACAGTACTCTTGCTCCTGTCTCCTGTAGGCCAACTTTTTTCTGCTTTGTTTTTTACCTTCTGTGGGTAAAATTACTTTTATCTTCTTCACCAAGCCATGAATGTTGCAACAAAAACTGCACTGGTGACTTTCCTATTCTTTTTTGATCTAGATTCTCACACCAAAAAAGCATACTGTACTTAGCAAAAAGATGAAGTTGAGCGAAGCCAAGCCAAGTCAAGTATCAAGTGTTGTAACATTCTTATCTAAATTAATTCTCACTCCTCATCTTGCTTTTTACATCTGTTGAAATATGGTTTCTATTATGGTTTTGGAAGATTTCCATTTACTGTAAGTTTCAGACAGTATTGATGAGGTCACTGTTTACTTTGAATAGCTCTTTGATAGGAAAAAAGAGAGCACAATGGAATGTTCAAGAAGTATGGCATGTAATACATTATTAAATTAATCATATGAGAGTTGTATAGAGATGTAACCTCTCTATAGCCTTAGGGCATAGTCTCAGGGGACAGCTGTCCCACAACTCCACATGACAGCGGTTTCTTGTGTAATTGCAACAAGTGATGTTGCTTACTGATATATAGCAGCCATGGGAATTCTGCCTACCAAAGCCACTGCGTACAGCTGTATAAACCAGATAAGCAGACTGAAGAACAATAGGGTAAGGTGTGCTATCCCCCACACACCTTTTTATAGGATATTTCTGCAGCTAATACTTAGTTAGCAGAAGACAATCTCCTCCTATTAACTGGAAATGGCTGAAACACACATGACCCATGCTTCCCTGACAGTCCCCTGAGAACAGACTTGGATTACAGTCAAAAGCCTTACCTAGGTGTTAGTCATGATTAGACATTCAAGTTGAGGCTTCAGAGTCAGTTTGCAGTTATGTGCTGTTATTGGAGAGGCCATCGTGCTGCTTCCATGTGCCCAGCCTCATCTTTTAACCCTCCTCGCTGGGAGTGATGTGGTGGGTCACTGGTTTGTCTAAAAACTGACTCCTTTTTGAAGTTTTAGTTCAGCATATGGGATTTATTTATTTATTTTTTAATGTAAAAAAAAACTTTAGAACATCGGTTGCATGTAAGCACAGACCCAGTGTCGCCATCTGGTAACTGTATCCCATGTAGTCAATGGAAACATCTGAAGTGTGAAGTACTGCATTGCTCTGCTAAAGTACAGATACAAAAGGATTTTCATGCAGCAAGCATATTTCATACAGCTTCTAATTAATTCACATACTGTGAGGTGCGCAGTGAAGATCCCCCATCTTCCAGGGCTTATAACTTCTTTTGAATAATCACCTTTTAACTTTCGAGATAGCCTGGCAGCTAGCTAATGAAATGGCGGTACTTGCCCATCAAACCATCGTGAACAAAAAACTCTTTTCTTCATAAGAATAGAAATTTGGCTGAAGTGAGTTAGCAAGAATCCTACAAGACACTGGCTTTTGAATTATGTGTAAATGATTACATTAGGGGAAAAAAAAAGAAAGAGCAATTAAATCAATTTTCTCTGTATAGTATATTCTTAATATATACTAAGGCAGTTCCAGGAACATGGGTTTGGTTTGTTAAAAGACATTTTATGGGAAATAATTGTTTAATTTGTTGCTTTTGCTTGCCAGAATATTTAATGTTTAACACAAACTGCACTTGTTAAATACTCTAAATGAATATTTTCTCTAACACTTCTTTCAAAATGCTGTGTAAAAGTATCCTGTTAACCTTTGTCCTTTATGTGCCAAAGTATTTCCATCAACATGCAAAGCACGCATATATACTTACACCTCAGAAATTTTTTTAATGATAAGTTTCATGCACTCTTCAGGATAGTCTGTGAAGGATTTGGCAATCCTTCATAAAAAATAATTCTCTTTCTTCGTAACAGTAGCAATTTCCATTTTTGTTTGAGGCAGATTACAAACTGCTCTGTACTTCTAAATAGTCAGGTTTAGATCCCTACATCCTGAAAACCAGGTATACTTGCTTCAAATAAGAAAATTAACTCTTGTATTTAATATAAATCATCATTAATGTAAATATAGAAACACACTGTTAAAATGTAGCCAAGAAAAGTATATTTAAAGGCGAACACTGAAGAAGAAGCATAAAAAAGACAAGGATATTTAACATGAAACAAGGCCATAAAGAAGCTCCATCTGTAAAATTGCACATTTTCTGGGAGACCACAGATCCTTAGGGATATGCAGATTCTTGAAGTGGTTTGAAAGGAAGGCTGATGGACCAGTCAGAGTATACACAAGCACACCTGCACTGGAGGGAGTTTTAGAGGAAGTAGGATTATATTCATAATTTGGAATTTTCAAGATATACGTTTAAAGGATAGGGAACTTCCACGGAAAGTTTGATTTCCTCCAAATAATATTATTAAATCCTGAATATGTGCTTGTGTATGTATGCATATACAGTCAGAGGCATATACAGTTATGCATGCCTAGATGTAAAAGGAAATATGATCTCAAGCCTGAAGAAGTATCACAAAAAGTTTTTAGAATAGTGAACTAGATGAGAAAAATTATAAAAGGCAATGCATTTCAGGTGAGACAAATTCAATTTTTAATCTTTTGGAAGCAATCAGTACCTTTAGCAGAGGTAAAGGAGCACATAGCTTTCTTCAAACACCCATTCTGATTAATTTTAAAAAATGCAAGAAATCTAGCTGACTCTTGCTATTAAGCTCCTCTGCTCTAGTCATAGGAGAGGAAGAAAACTGGCATGCTTAAACATAAATTTGGCTGCTTCAGTAGGAAATCTACTGTAGTTATAAATGGAAAGTATTCAAACTAAAATGTCAGTAGTAGAAGATGACAGGAGTCAGTGTTAGAGGTCCAGATTTGAAATATTTACACAAATATAACATAGACAGGGATGTGGAAAGCAAAGACTTCCAAGTTTGCAGATAGCACTTAATTAGCAAGTACTGCAAATAACGAAGGAATGTATGGTCAGAAATCAGAGGCTGAAATGGAGAAAAAGCTTGAGCTGTCATGTGAGAGAAGCTCTAATTACAATGGAGTTTTCAAAGGGCAACATACAGAACATTTGTAATGTTAAAGTTTTCTGAAAGACTTAACCTTTAAAAATTTTAGTAATAAATAAATACATAGTTGTTGCTGTTGTTTGTTTTACTGTTGGTTTTTTTTTCAGAGGCATCAGACTTCTAGCTCTAACAAGTGAGTCACAGAACTGCAGCCATTCCACTGTCCCTTGTAGGAGCTTTGGCCTAGATACACCAAAACACTTAGGCATCTACGGGGATTTTGACAAAACAGAGCCCCACATCACTATGACACTATTCCACAAGAAAGAATCTACCAATGAAGTTCCCCATGATGCCTGACAGTCTGCTGCTTTGCATGCTCAGCACATCCTCCGCTTGGGCAGTAAGTCGATAGGGAGTCGCTCTCTAAGTCTTGCGCACCATGCTGAGGCCCATTCAGAACCAAGGAGGCAGAAGGATGTTCCCATTCCCTCTTCAACAGCTCAATTCCCAGCTCAGCTAGGTTCAACACTCAACCAAGATAGGTGGAGAAACGGATTCTTTATTTGTTCAAGGATATTTCTAAAATCATAAAAATGCTGACCTCCTTCTCACAGCAGACCTAGCTCAGGTCAGCTGTGGCTTTGTTTAGTCAAATCTTGAAAATCTCCAGGGATGGAGATTGCCACCTCTTCTCTGGGTACCTGTTCAAGTACTGTGCTACTCAGCTAAAAAGTTTCTCCTCCTAGTCAGTCTGAGCCTCTCAGGCTGCAGTTTGTGCCAACTTCCTCTTTCTATGCTGACTACCACTACTGAGAAGAGTTTGACTCTGACATTTTTCCTAATTCCCCTTCAAGTAGTTGTAGGCTGCATTTAGATCCCTTTCACAGAGAAGCTAAGAAGCTAAGCAGGTCTTCTGCTGAAATTCCCCACCTTTGTGCATAACAGGACAGTTTGCTCCTGAGCTCTCAACGAGTTTTCTTTAAAAATCAGCCAGTTCTCTTGGGCACCTTTTCCCCTCATGGCACCATTTTGCCTAGCAATTCCCTGAATAATCCAAATTCTGCTCTCCTAGTCTGCTGCTTCCCTTCCCAGCCTTCATCCGGATCCTGGACTCAGTCATGTCATGGTTGCTGCCACCCGAGCTGTCCTCTCTGACTGTATTTGTCACCAGTTCTTCCCTGTTTTGAGCAGCAGGAAAAGTGGAGCATTACAGCAGTGGCTCCCTCTAGAATTTGCACTGGGAAATTATGGATTATAATAGCAGTCAAAATAGTCTCCCTAACATTAACATTCTTTAGTCTGCCTCTTTATCGAACATGGGTTAATATTTGGGTTAATATTTAATGAAAAACCTAAAATGCTGCTATAAGCAATATATCATTGCAGATGACTGTCATGCTTAAGAGCTTATTCAGCTAAAATGTAAATCTTAAGCTGTGGGGTCTCTTTCCAAAGAGTGTAACGTAGAGTTCACTTTGAAGTGCTGATATACCGTACATATGATTAAAACGTTGGAATTTTGTTTATGATTTAAAACTGAACTATGAGTCAAACCCTATATATGTCATAGGATTCTTGAACATGGCCTATAACTACACCACTACCTTTTCTTCCTCCAGAAAAAGTAACCTTATCTTTGGGAGGTGTATGAGAAGGATTGGTTTTTGGGGGAACCGGATTGACAGCAAAGGATACTGTTTTCTTGCTTTCGTTACGCAGACAGGCAACTTCTCCCAGAGAAACCAGATTGCTGTTCAAAATTCAAAGCAGTACTGAGAGCCAATGCCATGTAGTTGCTATAGCCTAGAAGCTGAGAAACATAATTAAAACCCACTTTCACTAAGGATATGGTACTAACCATTTGCAGACCAATTAATATCCCTGGTACTTTAAAAGAGTCAGAATACCATAGCAGTTTCTCTGCTATGCAGCATCCTATTGCTTTGAAGTCCTGTGCATCTCACAGGTATTCCAGGGAGTTCCCCAGCCTCAGAGTGCATTTTGCATTCACATATTTTTGATTATCAGCAAACAGACAAATGAAAAATTAGTAACAGGCAACATCCAAAGATAAGAGCATCCTGCTCCTTGCTGTATTATTCCAACTTTATTTCACTAAGTCCTGCTCTTTTTGCAAATGTGGTAATGCAGAGGTAGATCGAATTGTAGAGTGGACTAAGCAAAGAAAACACCCAGCAAGTGGCAAGTTAACGAACAGAGTTCTGAGATCGGCTGCTAGCTCTGCCTGCATCTGTTCTTTCATCTTAGCCTGAGGTATGAACTTACACTTGAGCCCAAGTCTGCCTGCAAGTTGGCTTTTACTTGCTCTCCAGCTGAGAAAGCCAACTGGCTTTCCAGGTAGGGAAATTTAGGCACTACTTTTCATCTGTTCTGACAGCAGACATAATATGATTCCAGAAAATTTTGTTAGTGAATTTATGTCCAAATCTGAGCAGGTCTACAGAAGGTGATACAGGTGATACAGATCTGTTGTGACCAGATTTTAAAAATATTGAAATTTCTTTAGAACTTTAGACTTTAGCCATGAATGAATATATGACCAAAAATATCATCCACACCTTTTACTTATTACTTTCTAGTTGCAAATAAAATTGTCTTGTCAAGGCTCGAAAACATTCTGCCATGCACTTACACATGGGCCCTAATGTTCTTCTACATTATTTCCCAACACACACGTTTCTGCCTTTAAATTCACCACAAATATCATCCTCCAGTTGATAATGGCTGCCCTGGTAGTAACAGTAAAAACCTGACAAATTTCTGGACAGAAATTACTCTCCAAACAAATTATCACAGGTTCACATGCAATGCAAAATCTCATCCTTTTAAGCTCACTCACCCAGACCATGTCTAAGTTTCTTTCCATGTGTTACTACTAAGATCACCTTTCTTCTACATCTGCACACCTGCAACTTTCATCCAGACTCTTTCAGCCTGATGAGTTTGTCATCTTCCTCTTGGGACTTGACAATGCAGTAGTTTCCCTACTTCAAAGATTATCCTCTCACCCATCTGTGCTACCTGTACCACCCATCTCTTTGGCTCCCTCTGCAATTCCTCTCTTCTACATCACATTAAACTGCAGGACTCCTCATTCACTGTATTTTTCGGATCCTGGTTGCTATCTCTGTTCATGATTGAATGCTGCTATGCTTCCAAACTAGCACATGCATGATTTTTCTCAAGGTTACCCCTTGTACTTGCAAGGGTCTCACATTTTCCTCCAGGCTACTTCTAGGACTCTTCTGAGCCACCACACTCAGAGGAAAGTTTGGCAATGCTTGGCTACCTATGTGCTTAGCCCCTTGCTTGTGCTATTGATCTATAGTTTACATTCCACTCCCCTTTCTACAGGTTTGTTGTTTTATGGCTCACAGTTAGATTCAAAACTCTCCGAGGTGTATGTTTTCTTCTTTTGTTTCATGCTTATGTAGTATCCAGTATGGTACTTTCATGACTAGGCTTTCGTATATAAAGAACCATGTGTAGCAAGTAGTTCATTTGTGTAAACAGAGCATTTGCAACTATTTTGTTCTGGACTAATGGATCAGTACAGAAATTGGACAGTGATATTTGGATTGCCCTGGGGTGCAGGAAACCGTAATTCACACAACTCTGAGGATGCGGCCTGTCCTTCAGAATCAGGCTGGCTGCTCACACAAATGTAAAGGGAGGTAGGTGTGAAAATGCATTTCCTTTTCAGGATGAAAATGGTCATTCAGGCTGTCAGTCTGCAGTGGTACAAGGAGTCTTAACTTCAGGCTAGCACATCACGTGGTAGACACAAACACATCCCACCTGAGGAACCTGCTTCCTGTGGAGAGCAGTGCACTTCATCTCCACTCGCACCGCATGCTCCATTGTTTTCCAAGAAAGCTAAGGTGATGAATAGATGTGCAGATGTCAAGCAGCCGGGTGAACCAAGTCCAACGAAGTAATATACAAAATTAACTTTCAGCCAATACTCTTGGCAGCAGCTTGTTTGAGATTTGCAAGAGTTGTTGTTAATTCCCACCCTGGAAAATGTCACTATTTCTGCAAGCCCAAATAGATGATTTTGCTGGTTTGGCACCTAAGGGTCAAGTCCCTGCCTCCAAGAGTGTTTAATCAGTCCTACAAAATTGAACTGCTTCATCTGGCCACACTGCGGGAGGCCTCCCCTGGGCAGACCCAGCCAGCGGAGCAGAGCTAGGGATGCCTTCCAGCCCTTAGTAGCACTTCAGGTGTGTGCCTGGGGCGAGACCTGTACATACTGGCTCAAAAGGAGCTGTGGTGCACTCCAGTCTGCTCCCCAGGTTGGACCATGGAGAAGCAGTACCCATGGCAAGCAGGGCCTGCCCAGGCTGCACAGTCCCGGTATAGTCTTTTGGATCAGGAACGTGAAATTTAGTGGGTTTTGTCCTGTTAGGGAGTACTTCAGTGGCTTGGATAGTGTTGGTTTACGGATGGGTGAAACATCTTTTTTTTTTTCTTTTTTATTGGCTCTTTCATTTTTACCTGGGTATGGAACCAGGAACATTTCTTGAACACTTGAAAATGCTGCAGGACATGAAAATGACTCCCAACTAGCTCTGATCAAAAGCACTTATTTGGAAAAAAAACCCCAACCTTATTCTAGAATTTAAGTCTATTTCTATATCTTGATCAATCATAGTAAAAAATATGAAACACTTCCAGTCTTCTGCTTTGCATTAATAACTGGCAGCAGATATCCGCTTTCCCTTGCTTCATAATCCTTGAATGAATACTTCTAATCTAAAAATGTGCCCTTGGCTTTTACTTACACATCAAGAAAATAAACAAATAAAAAACAATGCTGGCTTACTGTGTGCTTTTTAATGACAGTTAAAAACAATCTGAAATTCACAAAATGTTGACATCTGAGCAATAAATCCAATAAAAGAGAAAGTGGGTCAAACTGAAGCCATCTAAGGCTCATCTTGAAGTTAATCAGGGTGAATAATATTTTCCTTAGTAATAGTAACTATTTTCCTGTTGATGGCACAATATTACTTTAGTTTGTATGTTTGATTATTGGTTGAAATGATTTAGACTGATACAAGCTCCAAAAATGACAGTTTTGCACATGAGTTCAGACTGGTAAACAGAAAAAGAAAACAAGAAAGAAGATGAGGGATTAATAATATAGTCCTATGGCTACATGATCTGTAGAAATTTCCTTGATAACAAATAGTGGTTTTGAGGGTCTTTGCCCTAAGGCATTGATAAGCTGAAGCTGTTTTTAAAAAGCTCTCTGGCAGTCACAAGTGGAACAAAATGCCTATTGATCTCAGACTGTCAGTAATGTGATGTTTGCAACAAGACAGAAGAGCGCATTATTAGACAAGAGTTTACCTGAGGGGCTGTCAATTTATGATACAGACTATATCCTGTTAAATAAAAATCACTGCTTGTCTTTCACAAGCAAACATGTTTGCAGCTCTGATTAGGCTGATGATTTAATTATAATTAAACATTTGCTTTTTTTTCTAGCAATGGTTAACTAAAACCTGTCCTGTGTATGGAGGCAATTAACGAAAACCACTGCTATGGTATGGACCAATACAAAATTGAAATAAATTAAAATGTCAAATATGCTTTAAAACAAATACAAAAGAACCAAGGATCTGAACATTTGTCATTCTCACCCTGTAATTTAATTGTACTTTTCAGGTGTCTGTACTAGGTAGACAGTTTGAGAATAAAATTGCTAAAGATACAATTGCAGAACAGTATTCTGTAATGTAGCATTGAGGGTTAACAGACTAACAAAATATTTCGTTCCTCAGTTTTATTTTATTGTTGTCTCCTGTGCAACAGAACTACTAATTATGAACATCAATTAACATAGGGAGTCTATTTCTTTCATAGAATTATCTGTGAAAGGATGAAACTGTTAAAAATCTGTAAAATGAAAGTTTATGATGATAGTTTTAGAGTACAAGCAAAAATTTCAAACTAAATTCTGAAGTCCTGATATGGAGCGGGCAATCAACAATGTACTATCAATTTCAATAGGAATTTAACTTAGTACTCTGGAACAAGTAATATTTCATGGCCAACAGGGAGGTCATTACATTTTTCCACTCTGAAAGATTTCATCTATACAGAATTTCTGCATTTTCTCAACCTTTTATTAATCCTTCCAATCACACCCATTCTTCAACTCCTTTCTACAGACAATACTTTGACCAAGACCAATGGCTTTTATGGACCAGGTTTCGGATCCAGGCTGTGGACCCTAGGATCTTTTTAGCAGACTATATTTATATGCAAAATTACATTCTTTTGTAAAAGCAAAACAGATTATCAAGTTTGGGGCACTGTTCTGTAAGTCTCTGTGTATCCAAAGGAAAAAAAGAAATTCTTATAGATTCAGAGTTAGTTTCGTTTCACGTGGCTTTAGAAGTCTAAAAATAAGGGCCGTGGTCTCAGCTACTCATCTGAACTCAGTGGGGACCACCAGAAACTCTCAAAGGTTCTTTGAAGGACTTGTTCTTTGGAGCTGTGTATGTCTCTTGCCCGACTAGAGAGAGTGCTAAAAGGTTTATCCTAGGCTCAGTGGATACATCTCAGATAGCTAAAGTTAGATGAGATTAATCCCATCATAGCAGTCCAACATCCACTGTTTAAAGTACCCACTGATAACACAGCCCCAGATTCCTGCTTTATAAACTGCAGACTCTTTGCAGCAGAACAGGATACGTGCAGATCCATTATTGTTCAAAAATCAGCCATGGTAAAAACATGGGCCACACAGTTTTATTTGTATCTGACCAATATGAAAGTAGATGGGGAAACTCCAAGCATAAAGTTTCATGTTTATTTCTGCTTTCAAGCATACTGTACCTGCATTTTTTTTAAAGTATGGTTAACATAAAGGTAGCATGGTTTTAAGCTATCCCATCGTTTTTGCTAAGTGGGCCAGCTGGTCAGTCATATCAGAAACTTGTTTATTAAGCATCATTAACAGTTAAATGTTTTTGAAAGCTCATATGCTATGGTATTGATATTACACTATCTGATGCTTTACATACTGCTGCAAACACTCTCATTAAACACAAATCAGAAGCAAATATTAGTGAAAGATTTTTAAGTTGCGCAAAGGCATCTCCATATATAGAGCATATGCCTGATATGATCAGCTTCTCAGAGACAGGGCCTGTGTCTGTTAAACAACTTTTCCTCAGATGTTATTTTATGACACCTTAGAACCAAGTTCTCCCCTTCCTTGTATTGTTTATATTTGTGCAACTGTGTGGAAGACAGTATGGTTGAACTGCTGCTGCTTAACTCAGCAGCTCTTTCTGTCTTTATTGCCCTTTTTGCCTTCCTGACAATCTGATCAGGTCAAACATTTAACCTCACAGTTCAGATATCAGCTAAGACTTGCCCTCATTTGACCCATGTGAACAATAGTAAGACCCCATTTCCAATAGTCTTTGCCATAACCAACCCAGCTACAACGGCAATTAACTTGGCAAGGTTTAAAGCCACTTTGAAAATTGTTCAATGTCTGAGGAATGTTAATAGCAGAATTGCTGTTTTCAAGAATCTCACACGTTGTGTTTCTTGTATTAAGAATTTTACTAATTCCTCCCTCATTGTTTGTTCTCATATGACATAAGATATAAACAGATCTACTGACCTCAAAAATGTGTTTTTCTTGCAAAGGGAGTAATTTCTTATAAGAAAAACAGCATTTAGTTAAAATGTCTAAAAAACTTTGGGTTTGTTTTCTGCATAAGGGTCTAATTTGGTTTCTTGCATTTCTACTAACACATGCCAAAGTGTTGGACCAGATGACCTCCAAGGTCCATTCTAACCTAAACTATTCCATACGTGTCTTCAGTTGTTGAAGCAAAAGTTAGTTTAGACTCTTTTCTGCTCAGTACAGCACAGTATGTGAAGGAATCAATTTCAGCAATTGAATCGCACTAGCCCTGACTTAGTTTCTCAGTCCAGTTCTAACCTGCTGCACACAGGACTGGTTTATGAATCATGTATCTCAGCATCTATAATCCCATGCATCCAACATGAGTCCTGCCCATATTAATGAAATGCTTCCTTCACCAGAGCAAGACACTACTCTAGCCTAGATAAATGCCCTTCACTTTAAGAAAAAAGAATTGAAACATTTCATTAGCTTTTGTCTTTGGAAACAAGATTAATCTGTAGTTTCAAGCCCAGGATGGCATTTTCTGTCATGAGTGAGAAGATAAAGTCTGATATATTGCCACTCAAATGGGTTATGATGTGAACACTATATAAATCAGAAGGAAAGCCCACCAGTTTTCCAGTGAGTTATAAAGTTCAGTTTTCCAAGTCTAGAAGGTCATGAGAGCCTAACACGAGAAACCACAGCATTCAGTTACATTACACACTAAAATACAGCATTAAAAATATAAAATCAGTTCCAGTAATAAGTACACATTAGTAAATGTCAAAATTGTATTCATAATGCAGCACTGCTGAGTATGTGCATTATGACAATATTTAGTTACAAGACTGCATAGTACTATTTCCACAGGACTCCTGCCTTCAAGTTCCCTTCATGGTCCTTTGGTGTTCAACCTCCAGTCCAAAAAATTAGACCTCCCCAGGACTCAGCACCAGTCCAAGTTGACCCACAGCCCTATTTTCCTATATCCCAGTTCCTGTGATTTCCATTTCCCTCCTTACAGACAGATACTTCGAGTCTCAGTCTTGTCCACCAAGCTCCTTGTGCAATCACCTGTAGCTGTCTTTGTAGTGGAAACAGAAAGCTTTGTCCTTTACACTGCCTGAGCAAGGAGACTGGGAATGGAGAGTGCTGAGGCCTTCCTGCATGCACTTTTGGTACCAGTCCCTGACTTGATCTACTGCAAAAAAAGCCCAGCTCACTACAAGCTGATATCTTGATCAGTAGACATAGGAGTCTTTCAGAGCTATGACTTCAAAAGCCTAGTAATCCTCTACTCGGCATTTGCAAAAAGGGATTTTTTTAAAATTTTTGTTTTCTCTTGGAAGATTCTTAATGTATTCAAGATGCAGTTCCACGTCAG
>VYZW01042755.1:7830-42659 GCA_013401315.1 Balaeniceps rex | reverse complement strand
CCCTTTGCCCTTCCCCATGTCACGGGATCCCAGAGCCACCGGTTTCCCAGACTTGGGTCCCGTTGTGTCCTTCCTGTCAAGGCCCGTCACCCCAGAAGGGTCATTGGTAGAGACATATTAAGCACTGACAAAGCCTGGAGTTTGAAAGTTCCAGTGCCAGCATCCATTCTCCCATCCTTCATTCCAGTCTTGCCCCTTAGCTGGAAAAATTACCCTATATTTGTGTCAGGTTTGTGAGAGAGAAATTCAGGGACGCCCCATTGGAGTTAAGTTTCATCAAGTCACTGACATAGTGTCTGAGAAGTTGCACTTATCTGATACAAATTTTCAAAGATCTGTGATGAAGGATGTTTAAAAACAAACCTTTGGGTAAAAGGAACAATACTTTCTCTTCCCAGAAGATATCAGCCTTGGTTTTGTTCTTCTTTCCTTTGATTTTTGTGTAAGCTTCCTCATTTTTATCTTTTATGTAGACCTTCATGTCACAAGGTTATTAGGTACATGGCTAAAATTCCTCTGTAGTCTTAGTCGGGCAATAAGGAAGTAAGAAGCTACAGTAGTTTATTATTACTATTATTACTCTTATTCTCATGTGAAACGCCGTTTGAAAGTGTGAAATATTTTCAATCCTTGTAGCATTTCAAGGTATAACGGTGTATTTGGGAAAAGATCAGATTTTCTAATGAATTAAGCTGTGATACTATTATTTCATTCCTTTCTTTTATGATCATTCTTTCCAGCAGAACTTTTTTGCATAAATGAGAAAAGGAAATCAAATCCTCATAACAGAATTAATCCTAGTTTTCTGGATGTGCAGCTTGTGCTCATCCTAGTGTTTTCCATCATATACCTGCTTAGACTTGCCAGAAATGTCACTATTATGGTAATAATAAGGATTGACTGTACTCTCCCATTTGTTTCTTTCCCTATGTTCCTTCATTTTCATAGATCTGTTATTAATTAGTCATTGTCCCTAGTGTGTTGGCAAATTTCTTAAAATAAATCAAGACCATTTCATTTATTGCTCATCTTATGCAGAAGTTTTTCTTCATTGGTTCTTCATGCTCAGTTTGTTTCCTTCTAGTAGCAATGGTTTATGACTGCTGCTTTGCAATATATAAACCTTCAAACTCATTCTCATGAACCCCAAAGCCTGTATTCACCTGGTGGCCTTGTCAGCGCTGATTGGGTTTGTGCTGTCTCCACGAGAGACATCTTCCATATTTAACTTAAGTTTCTAAGGCCAGAAGATTAACCTATTCATTTGTGACATGGCACTTGTGATTATATGGCTTGCATGGACACCGGTGGAACTGAATTTTCAATGTTCAGTCTTCGGCTCATTCCTATTGATGCTGCTTTTTTATGGCTTCATCGTAAAGAAAATTCCCTCTACTGAAGAGAAGCAAAAATCTTTTCCTAAGTGCTTTTCTCATCTTTTTGCTGTGCACTCTGAATGTGTCTCCATGATATATTTGAGGCCCAAATCCAGATCTGTCTTGGACGAAGGCACTTTTCTTTCTGTTACTTATTGTAGTAATTGAAGTAATGACTTCCTTGCTAAACTCTGTAGATTATAACCTGAACAAACACAAACATCCCGCTGACCCTTAGGAAGACCCTTTCTAATTAAAATAGTTTACTGAAAGCACATTCAGGGCTCTGTTAGAAAGCTAGTTTAACCCCTTGAGAACACCCCACCCAATCCAGCAGCTGACAGTGTCATGGAAAGAAAACACTGTGATATCAGCTGCATCATGGGACAATCTTGCCTATTCAGCGTGTTCTGTGAATTAAGTGCTCCTCAGAAATCACTCTTATGCAGAAAACCTCCAGTGAACAGAGGGTGGTAGAAACACTTCAGAAATCCGTACAGGATAGCAGCATTTGCAACTGTCCTTCCTAAGCATCTGCTTGAACACATTCTTAGTTTTCTTTCCACTGGGACATTTTTGTCCCATCTATAATTGTAGTCTTTCTAGGATGTTCACCTCCTTATGGTTGTTTTTAGGAAGTGATTAGGAGAATGCTGATATCATCAGGCCTGCAACAGGCATCAGTATGGTGATACCAGCATGCTTGATCCATCTGTCTCCGATGTTTCCCTGCGAACCACTGAAAGCATCCTGCTCTCTCCAAATCTTCTTGACTGAAGAAGTTGTTTTGCCATGTGTTCTGTGGTCATAAAAACATGTTTGCTTTATAGTCCTGACTAGGCTGTGATAATCAAGGGCAGGGATGCCCAGCAGGTACTCTTGGACAGGCCAGATCATGATTTGCGTACTTTATTATCCCATTCCTTGTCCCTCCCATTCTCCACAGCAATCTCCTCCCATACAAACAACCTGCCCCCTTTTTCTCACTGATCCCAGTTTTACTACATCTGATACCTAATTTGAGATTTTTGATACTGTTATCTAGGCAATTTTGGCCCTATATGGTATTACTCATATAACATAACTATGGTTGGCCTTGCAAAATTCTTGCCACCAATACCTCCCTCCAATTATCTTTGAAGTGCAATGATTTCTCATATAAACTGCCCCTTAACCACCTGAGAAATCCAGCTGTTCTTCATGGTGCTGTCTGTAACTTTTGTCAACCTCTCACACTGTTACTTGCCACATTGGGCAATTTCTCATGCCGTGGCCAGTAGTTTCCTATGCCTTCGTTGGTTAGTTTAACCTCAGGGCAGGGCATAGTCAGCAGCCTACATGTGCCTGCAGCCCTAGCAAGGTATTTCAAACACAAATGCAGCCCCAAAGAACCACTCTTAGAAGAGGCAGCACAGCTCCTGGGCTGAGAGTTCACCATGTCTGCAACCCGAGGAGGCAGCAGAGGGAAGGGTTTTCTTAGCCTCCTCCCAAACCAATTTCACAGAATTTTTCCTGATTTCTTCCTGAAAACTGGATTTCCCTGTTTCTCCATTGCACAAATTCTGCTGGTTTTAGTGTTCTCCTTCATGTGCTTGTCTGGTCTCACCAACAATATCCATATAGTGGTGATAGTAAGGGTTGATTGTTCTTCCCATTTCTCCATGTACTTCCCCTCTAGTCTCATCTTCTCAGAGACATGGTATACCTTTGTCATTGTCCTCAGTATGCTAGTAAATTTAGCAAGAAAGCAAAAGGTCCTTTCCTTCATGGGACATGTTAGCCATAAGTGTTTTTTTCCTTGGGTTTTGATGCATCAGTTGCATGTTGCTAGCATCAATGAGACATGATCGTTATGTCTCAGTCTGTAGGCCTTGCAACTACCATGTCATCATAAGCCACAGGTTCTGCCTGCTGCTGGCAACTTTTTCAGCGTGGAGTGGATTTCTGTTTCAGTAACAGACACATGCATGATTTATCTTTCTGCATGTAGAATAAAACTAACCACTTCCTCTATGATCTGGCACCACTTCTTAAGCTTGTATGTGCGAGGAACTGTCTAGTTCTAGAAATGGTCATTTTTATCATTTGTGCTTTGGCTGCATTTTGCTCCTTCTGCTTGATTCTGCTCTCTTCCTTTCTAATTCTCAACACCATCCTGAAGATACCTTCCACTGAGAGAAGGTGGAAAGACTTCTCCATTTGTGCATCCCACTTTACTGTGGTTATTATGCACTTTGGATGTGCCTCAATCATCTACTTGCAGCTCAAATCCAGGGTACATCCTGAATGAGGATGTTCTGATTTCCGTCACCTGCATAGGGGTAATCCCCCTGCTGAAACCATTGGTGTACAGCCTGTGGAACAAAGATGTGGAAGTAGCTCTCAGAAAAAGCTTTCTTGTGAAAAACAAATCTTTGGGGTCCCTGAAATTTATCAGGCAGTGAAGTCGAAAAACATGTACAGATGGAAAACTTGTATTTCAGCTAGCTGAGAGGTGTGATAAAGTCTTCTTCCCGACCAAAAGGCTTGAGAGAAACAAAGGAAGAAGCTGCGTGGGGACGGCAGAGAAGCAGTGTAGTGGAAATGGGCAGCACAGACCCACGGTGGTCTTCACAAGCGTGGGTCAGAAGTAGCAGTGGGCAGCTTTCCATCTGGGGAGTATCTGGGGAGGGGAAGCATCAGCTTGTGCTTCCACGTGGTCTGAGACACAGTAAAAGGGTAAAGCCGAGCTGTTTAGGCATGTTTAGAGGCTAATTCTTGTCTCACAGATAGGCACCCTGCATGACTGATGCACAATGCAGCCAGGTAGGTGTTGTACTACTGCTGTGTCCCTTAGGCTGAAATATAAGGTATAGCCTCCTAGAAATGGTTAATTTGTGTGACTAAAGGCTCATCCCCACAAACGCAAATGAACAGAATTAAGCAGAAGGAACAAGGGCAGGTGGGGAAACCCCAGTAACCTGAGCAGAGCCACCGGAGCACCCTGACCTGGCTCCTCTCAGGGCTGCCAAAGGGCAGTGACCAGCCCCATTGTGGGGGAGTGAGACCCACCAGGTGAGTCAATGGGAGGGACTCACTTACAGACTGCCTAGGGGTATGGGACTCATTATGGGATCATGGGAAGAGCATTTTGAGATTGTGTGAGACATTTTATGGGATATTTAGGGAAGAGCCAAAGGTGGAAAGGGAGGGATCAAGGTGCTTTAGGGAGGAACGATGGTGGGAAAAGAGATGGAAAATGGGGTAAAAGGCGCTGTTCACTTGTAAACAGGTTGCTGGTCAGTACACTTGTCTGGCCATGCCCTGCAGATGGTCACCACAGTGTCTCCTGTCTTCTTATGAAATTCTTGTTCCTGACTGTTTTCCTGAGTGAGGGGCTCTCTATCCTGTGTGCACCTGTGAGTATGGAGGTCTGAGTGCCAGCCAGTGGTGAGTGGCCCGTGGGTCAAAAGGGGCCATGAGTCTGAGATGCCAGCAATGGGGGAGACTGGGGAGTGTGCCTGTTGTGTGGGTGTGTGCACGTCAGTGTGTAGTCACTAGCAAATATAGAGCTGGACTAACCATCGAGTAGGATAAGAGGTTTGACAGCCAAGTATTGGAGTGGCTGTAAGTCTGGACTGGATACTGGAGAGGCGAAAGGGTCTGAGAGTCAGATACTGGAGGGACCAAGATGTCCAAGCCAGCTGCTGGAGAGACTGGTCAGCTACTGGGAAGGCCAGGAGGTCTTAAGCATCTAATGGAGAGACCTGTTGCTTGTATGTGTGTGTGAGTATGTGTGAAACCAGGAGACAAAGCGATCCGGGAGCCAGTTACTGAATAGATAAGCATCTAAGACTACTAGAGGGATCCATAGGGTGTCTGTGCATGCATGTATGTAGGTCTGAGTACCAGCAACTGGAGTAGGACTGCAGCTCATAGGGTCTTTTCTGTCTAGGTACCAGAAACTGTGGAGACCAGGGGATGCCAGGGCCAGTTACTGATTAGACTGGCTGTCTAAGATCAGCTACTGAAGGGATCCTTATTTTCATATATATGTATATATATGAAAATATAATATATATATTTTGTATTTATACATATATATACACACATATATGTGAAAATATATATATGAAAATATTTAAATATTATAAATATTAATATTTTACACACATGCATATATATTTCCACTAACGTGCTTTCATCCTGATCAGCTGGAAAGGGTAATAGGATGAGGCCATACATGCTGCTCATGTTTATGTGAGTGCTGTTTTCTGTTTGTGGTAATCTGTCCCATCTGTGCATACAGGTGTGTATGTATCATGTGTACCTGTGCATGTGTTCCTATTGATAATCCATGCTCAGCCTCCCTACTGCCTGGACCTGGGGACATGGAGCTGCAGCACCCTAGCCTCTATTGGGTTGCCAGTGCCAGCAATGCCGGTGTTGAAACCAGGCTTGATTCTGACTTCAGCTGGTGCAAATTGTCAGGGAGCAAAAAGGCCCAGCTGCTCTGCAAGGGATGGGGTGCTGGGAGTTGAGAGCACTAACATGGCTGGCAGAGGCAATGGCCGTGCCAGCGAGGGCTCAGTCCTGCAGCACCCAAGCAACATGAGTGGGGCAGGTCCAGAGGCAGTAACCAGGTTCAGACACTGTCCATGATTATCAGGCAAGTCCACAGTGATGAGGCAGGTCTGAGGTCAGGCCAGGAAGGCAGTTTGTGGGTCAGTGTCCTGGCTTGGATCAATGGGGATCATGGCCAGGCTGAGACAGTGCAAGACGGCCATGTCAATGAGAAGCCATATCATCTCCCTCTATCCACCTGAAAGCAATGAGCTCGGCTGGCCAGACACCTTCACCAAACTGAAGAGCAGCAAAATGTGAGTTTTCTACCAAGAGTTTGGCAGAAAACAAGGGACTTTCAAGGGTATCTACCAGTGAGGCAGCTGAAATGGGGTTCTCCTCACATTTCTGAAGTGGTGCCTCCCTTCTCCTTTCTGTGTTCCTTAGGTCCCCCAGCAATAAGTAGCTTCTTGCTACTTCTCATTTGCTCAAGGAAAGCACAAAATCTTGACAAGTTCTTGAGACCCTGCTTTGAGCTAACTCCAAGGTGCTCCACTTGCATTCCCCTTATTGTAATACCCCTATGGTAATGGCTGCCAGGGCCTGCCATATATAACATTAGAAAAACTAATTTTCTTTCAGATATGGTCTCATATTCCCCCTTGGGACTGTGCAAGAAGGACATGAAAGTCCCTTTGCTCTTCTAGAAACATTCACCCTCACCATGCCTCACAGCCTGTGCCCATCCTTTGGGGGGGCAGATCCCTTCTCCTCTTAGCTGCTTTCAGAGCAAGTGTGTGCAAACCTGAGCTGGAGTCAGGTGCTGTCAGGCAGGGCCAGTTGCCCTCCAGGCAGGTTCCTGCCCTCTTTCTCAGCAAGGGCTTCTCTACAGCCTCCCTTTGCAGAGCTTTCTGTCTGTGTCCAGCTGCATGGCTTTGCCCAGCCAGGAGACACTAGTCCAACACACAGCACAAAAGGCTCCACATCCTGGCCACAGCAATAAGATGTCATTGACTCATCGTAGCACTCTCTACCCAGGGTCTGGGGAGGGCTGGCAAGCTTGACTGCCTGGAGAGGAGGACATCCATCTTTGGTCTGGCAGGATGTTTCCTGCCCACATGTCCCATCCTGCCTTCGCTCCTCCTGCCTGTCCCCCAAGGCCCAGGGAAGCTGCTTGCTATGGGATGCAGCTGGGCTGCAACTTGGAGGAGCGCAAAAAGGACTTTCCAGCTGGCAGAACAGGCTGCAGGAGTCCAAGAGCAAAAGAGGTTTGCTTCTGCTCCAGGGCTCAAGTGTTCAAATGCCAAAATGCAGCCAGGGAACCTGAGCAATCCCTCCGCAGACTCTTCCCTGCCAGGGCAGTGCTGGGTGTCACTGTTTAAACAAAACGCCCTATTGACAGGGTGTTCTCTCCCACTGGGCAAGAGGCAGTTGCTTTTCATGCTTTGCTGCTGAAAACCTGCAAGTCATGCAGGTTGATTTTCTTCCTAGTAGCTGGCATAGTGCTGTGTTTTGGATTTAGCATGAGAAAAATGCTGATAACACACTGATGTTTTAGTTGTTGCTAGGTAGTGCTGACACTAGTCAAGGACTTTTTCAGCTTCCCATGCTCTGCCAGGTGAACAAGAAACTGGGAGGGGGCACAGCCAGGACAGCTGACCCAAACTGACGAAAGGGCTACTCTATACCATATGACATCATGCTCAGTATATAAACTGGGGCAGTTGGCCAAAGTTCAGCAATCGCTGCTCAGGGACTGGTTGGGCGTAGGTCGGTGGGTGGTGAAGGGTTGCATCACTTGTTTTTCCTCTTTTTTTGTTGTTGTTCTTGTTTTCCTTTTCACTACAATTTATTATTATCATTATTATTTTATTTTATTTTATTTCAATTATTCAACTGTTCTTATCTCAACCCACAAGTTTTCTTTCTTTTGCCCTTCCAATCCTCTCCCCCATCCCACCAGGCGGGGCGGGGAGGGTGAGCGAGCAGCTGTGTGGTGCTTAGTTGGCAGCTGGGGTTAAACCACAACACAGGACGGCCCTTGCTTTGCCTTGCCAGTGTGGGGCAAGAGTTTCTGCTTTCTTTGCACTTGAAGGTGACAGTCCTATGTGTAATCTTTCTTATGGCTGATTGTTTAATATTCCTCTTCTTGAGAGGTGAGGCAACTGACTCCTTTCTTTGGTGTGCCCCTGCCTTGCAGATGGTGATTCCTGCCAGGAATTTCTTAAGTTCAGAGTATCTTTTGACAGTCTGGAGAATATGCCATGGAGAAATGTGCTGTTTTGCATGGCTCTGAAATTTTCTAGTCCATGTCTACAGTCTCGTATGTCGAGTACTGGAGCACAGGAACCAGACACACAGGAGCTCCAGCCCCAGTACATGCTGCCTGTTTCCCTTTGTGCAGCTGCCTGCCTGTCTTTGTGGCTCACTGGGACGGCCAGCCCAGCCCTGGAGGAGCAGCTCATTTTGGTCTTCACTTCTTTCTCTTCCAAATAACCTGCAAAAGGCAGTTTCATGTCCTGTCTCCTTCTCAGGCATTTTGCAAGATAGTGCTCTGTAATCATACTTTCTTTAGCTTGTATTGATATTTCTTTCTGGTTTTTGTCTTTCTTGACTTTCTTTTCTGGCATGACCGATTTGCTTAAACATTGTTCTTTTTAGAAGGTAGCTCAGTTCTCTCTACCTGGCATTCTTACCTACCTCTGAATTGCTTTCCTTGCTTACTTTCTGTCCCAGCCTTGTAAAATAGATGTAAGCAACTCTTGGGCACCAGAGACTTCTTTTGTGATTGAGCCTGTCTTTAAATAAGGAAATAAATGCCCCTTTTGACTGCGATAAGAACCAATAGGAAGCTACAGCCTTCGTTGCTCAAGCACAGGAGGCAGCTCATCCTTTTATTGCGTCACTTGCATTGACACACCCTCTGCTGTGTACTTCTCTGATTCACATGGTTCAGGGCAGTAAAATTCTCTTCTAGGTTTACTAAGAATGTTACCTAGTAACCCACACTATTCTTGCATAATACAATTTTTAATTTGAAGAGTGGTGAAGAATAAAGCAAGGGACACAAATTCAATGGATGGCTATGAGTGGCCCTTTGTGGGAGATTTTATGAATGGATCCTATAGGTACTGGTTGTTGTTGATGGAGAAAAAGCTACCAGAAAACAAGACAAGGAGAAGGTGAGTATGTGCTGAGAGGTACTATGCAAAAACCTCCCAAGGTCTGATCAACTCAGGAGTTCTGCTGGAGCTGCAAGACCTGGTCAACCCAGAATGCCAACATCCTCCCAAATCTATACCACCAGTACACACATCTATACACACCAGCACCCACAACACGCATAGTAACCCAGACTGCTGCTGGGCAGCAGCTGCTGTTTCCAACAAAGGCTACAGGGCTGTGCATACATCTGATGAAACTCGGGGCCCCCTGAGGGACTTTCTGAACACCCGCCTAGAAGCCACCAGTGTGTCAATATGCCCTTTTGCTGCCGAGCGTCATGCTGCGCTTGGCCTCGCTGCTGCTGCTCCAACCGGGTAGCTGTTAACGAGTGTGTGAACTGCACGAGGGGAGCAAGAGAATGTGTTTTGTGAATAGCCATCTGCTTCTAGTAATAACTGCTTAGCTCTACCAATAGTAACTGTTAATTAATAAAAGGTGTTCTAAATAATGTTGGCTGTGATCTTTGTCTCCCCCAAATCTTTTTTTTTTTTAATGAGGGAAAAGGGAATTTACAACAGAAAAACTAATTTCCCAAAGAAGAGCTTTTAGGGGCTGCAGAAACTCATTGTTCCTGCGAGAAGTATAACATCCTGAACCGATTTCTTGACTTAAATGACTCATTGCTCAGACAGCCAGAAATTTGTCCTATCCTGCTGCTCTGAAACATGCGTCAAATACCACGTCAGTAGTTATTTTGTTCTTTGAACTGAATAACATAGAAGATGTTTCTAACAAAATACAACACATTATAAACACTTGTACACTAGGAGGTGTGGTAACTTGTTTGGAGAAACAAGAAGTCTTGAGAGAATTCCAAGGAAGCAGAATTCCAGACTAAGAAGAAGCAAAAGAAAGAAGAAAAAAAAAAAAGGGGAGAAAGATAAAAAAAAAAAAGGAAAAAGAAAGAGACCAGCATTATCTAATAGGGAAGAGAAGGTATACAAGAGGAAAAATCAACTGAACTAGTTAATCAACAGGTTGATCATCAGAGCTGTAAGCCCTCAAACTTTCCAACCATTAAGACCCAGCTTTGATTGTTAGCATTGGTTTCTCAGGCTCAGGCCTCATTAGAGCTGGGGCTTCAAGCTTTTAGAACCTTGGAAAGTCATAATGCTGTTTGGTAATTTGCAACAGGGTAACTTTAAACTGCACCAGGCTCTGATGCTAGCTGAACTGTCCGCTTGAACTGAAGAGCAGCAGGAAGCCTTTCTTGCTATTCAGCAGCGTTCAGAAATATGGGGCCAGCCTTAGCAGAAAGGACTGAAACTATCTTTTTCTACCAGTAGTTCTTTTCCATGCGATAGAATAAACCAGAAACAATGGTGGCTCTATTTACTCTAATAAACTGCGCATGTTGCATTGTGGTGCCCTTATGGGGAGTGGGAAGCAGAAGAGCTGAGGGCATCCTCTCCTGCTCCTCCAGCTGCGGTCACCACCTTTGTAGAAGATGTCAGATCACACAGATCTAAACGACTCATTCCCCACTGACGTTTAGCCCCTCTTTTTCTGTAAGAGGCCAACCATTTCCCTTTCCAGACGGCATTCTGCCAAACTAAATGAGACACGATTTTCAGTCTTTCTCCTGTAAGAGAGGCCTCACATTCCCGTCATCAGCACAGCCTTTTTCTTCACTCTAGTTTTCATTTGTCTTTTCTGACCAGAGATGCTTTAACCATAAGGGGATTCCTGATGAAACAGAGCCTGAGCACCAGCTTGTCTCTGTTTCTGTTAGGAACACATTTCACAAAGTTTATCATGCTCACAGGATGCAAATGGTCCATATACATCCTGTGACCAGCTTTCAGTCATTTCCAGCAGATGAACATGTTGTTCCAAGCAGCCCTTTTATCTGCTAGTCTTCCAAGCTCATGGCCTTCTATTTTGTGCTATTGAATTTTTCTGCTCTGTTGAGTTTTAGGAGAACTGCTTATGTACCGTCAGCTAGTTGATCTTATTCACTCTAGCTTGCTGGCCTGAGTGTATTCCAACAGGTCTGATACATTTATTTCACTTCCCTAGCACTTCTGAAGACACGTTACCTCGATTGTGGTATATTACATGAGCAGCTGTGAGATTTAGGGATGCAGCTAATTCTGCTACAGGTTTTTTGCTTTAAGCGTTCTTTTGATTCCCTTGTTTGCTTGTTTCTACTTTTGTAATAGTAGATTTGTGGTTTAGTTTTTTAAAAAGTGCCTTATAATTGAATGGATCCTTCCCATGATATCTGACTTTGCATGGGTTTTTATGAGTACGATAGCAGTTCATGAAACTGATGTATAACTATCAACCTGAATTTTGGGAAAGGACTATTTTTCCAAAAGGGAAGATGAAAGTGTAAGATCATCTTACATGGAGGGTTAAATTATAATGGATAGTCCCATCTGAAAGCTATTACAGAATTTCACTTAACCTGTGTAAGAAATTTTTGTTCTAACTTACAGCTTTAAGATTTTCATAAACTAGGTTATAATCCTTTACTCCTGGGCAGACATTCTTCAGCATTCTCCTACAGTAATCATACTTGTCTTTAACTAGCAAGGATAAACAATCCAAGATCATTTAGTCTCCTGAAGTACGACAGAAACTATATCCAACTGTTTTTACAGATAGCCCTTCTCTTGACCTGTTCCAAAGAGATCATATCCTTCTTAAAGTCTGGTGATCGGAACAATGAGGCAGAGTATTCTGAATGTGGTGTCACTAATGCTTTATGTACCAGCACTTAAATTTCACTACCTCTGTTCTAGATTACCTTTTCTGATGTAACTGGTATGAGAGCTTAACAGGCACAATATATTCCTAGTTCCTGCTCAAACTCACAGGTAATATTATTATACTCAGGTCCTTCTCTTTTTGGGCCCTTTCTGATTCAGAAAGTTCTGGCTAGCCATATATTCCCATATATGTGGCCTTGCCATTTGCGTTATTGAATTTCACCCCATTTCGATTTTTCTGTTCCTTAAGGCTTTCAGAAAAATGGCCTGTAGCTGTATTTGCCTACAACAAATCAGAAACACTCTATGTTTTGGATTCAGTCAAGAGATCTTTCTACAATTTATTTTCAGCACTTCCAACTGGCAAACGATCTTCACAACGCATTTTGAGATGCAGCACAACAAATTATATATCGACTAAATAAAGAGCGAGGGCTTCTTCCTGTTAGTCCAGACATTTGTTGGAGTCAGCTGCCTGGATCAAACAGACATTGAAATTCTGACATTTATGTCATTTTTTAATATTTCAAACAGCCAGAAGTTTTCTCACTCTGTGTAAGGGTCAGTTAAGAAACAGAGAACAGACAGCATTTATCAGCTGACAAGTAGTCATACTACAACAGGATGATTATGTAGGTTTTCTGTTAGAGCCTTATCTTACTTTTTTTATTTTAGACTTTACATATGGTTTCTTTTAAATGGTTATAATTTTTGATTGTCTGGAGCAATAGTCAAATATTAAATTACAATAGGCAATAAATTAAAAGGATATTATTATACAGATGCTTATTTTTCTTAATGCCTACATGAAAATGTTATAGCTTTCAGAGGTGCTGGGTGCTGGCTTGCCTCCTTTAAATCAATGAAGAGCCTCTGAAAGAGATGTAGAGTGGAACTTTCAAAAGCTCCAGAATTATTTTGGTACACAAAACTGATGGATCATTTTAGGTATTTACAAATAAGCTTGTTTTACCAATGACACTTCCCTAAACAAGCACACTTGTGGGGAAAAAAAGAAAAAAAAAACCAAACGAAAACCCAAGAACCCCCCCAAAAACCAGGTCAGGTTGATTTTTAGTAGAGTTTGGTTTCTGGAAACCTTGGATGTTTTTTGATATTTTGTATTAAATGTATTTTTTTTATGTTCGGTCTACATAGCTGATCCAGCATTTTAACGATCTAAATTTCTTTTGTTAATTTAGACTAGTCATTTTGATTTTAGCATTGATATAAAGAATAATGTTTGGTTAATTTTCTCAGTAAAGTGAAAAATGAAAGCCTAAGTCTCAGTTATGCTGGTCCAGAAGTACAAAGGAGGATTAGTTAGCTCATTTTTAGAACACTTTATACTCCTAACATGGGGTAGAATAGTGTACGTAAGCCTCACACTAATCACTCAGGTGGTAATGTGTGTGCATAATCTATTTCTGTTCCATACATCATTTTTGCTAAATTGCAAAAAATGTACCGGAAACTCCAGACATCCTGTTTTTGTCATGCACATTTAAGGTTTCACAACTGTGGAAGTGTTAAAAAACATCACGAAGAAGGGCTTAAAACTCCTCGGATAATGCATTCTCCTGCTCCTGTTTTCATTAAGGAGTGTGCCTGTCTGCCTTGCTACTCCAGGTAGAATCACTGACATTTTGGCATCAACTGAATATTTTACTCTTGCTCTAGAAGATCCTATCTCATGGTCTCAGTTATGCCAGCTGTTACAAAACTTGCCCTAGACAATTCTGTGGATAATAGCAATAGTCCAGCAAAGCACTGCCCTACAAGGATAACAAAGAATTGCTGTTCTCCAGAGAAATGCAGAGACCAACAGACTCACGGGAGGCACACCACCATAGAGCAGGTGGCCAGTTTCTCATGGAATGAAACATGGACTCCCTCCTTGGCCAACCAGGTCTCCCTGACATTTCTTTTCTTCTGTAGGATTGCTTGTTCACCTCAGAGAAAGGTAGTTTCTACAGCTGTGTCCATCTCTGCAAGGGAGATATATGAAATGTATTTTCTTGAAGACTCACTTTACTGTGCAGTCTCAAAATCTGACTACTAGTGTATGCTTTTCCTCATGCCATAGATCTGGAGAAGAAATGAAGAATAAAGAAAATTATTCCAAAAATGGAAATAAAACATTAATGTCAGAAAACCAAGTGGAAGAAAATATCTTCTGAGATGTAGACTTTGTCAAGAGGTCCTTCTTAGTTTGGTGACCAAATGATCACTTTGGGAAGCTGGCATGTAATTTAAGAGCCAACACCCTGACGTATCCTAGCTGAGGTGCCAACCTCGAGCACAAGTGCTTACCTCTTTCGGATGAGAGAGCAATTTGCCAGCTTTAAGATGCAAGTCCACCTTCTGGTTTGCTTTCAGCACACTCTGGTAGGAAACAGAAACTGAAGCGTGATCACAAATCTGCTGCTGAAAACAGCTGCCCAAACTAAAGGACAGCCCCAAAGCTGTAAAACTTTTTATTCAATTCTGTGTTTCAAGCCTGAACCTGCTGTAATCAGGAATTAAATGTTGTCTTTCCAAAAGAAGAAGAGTTCTAATGAAGAGTTCTACAAAAGTGGCTGCTTTTTCTTCAATAATGGCAGAAAGAAATATATGCCAGCCAGGGAGGGTAGAAGTGAGGTAAAGAGGAAGAAAGAGAATATAGTGAGTGAGACAAGAACAATTTCTTGGCAGTACTGTGATTGAGGAAGTGCAGATGTATCTGGATGTCTTTGCTGCCTCATTTGTGTCTGCTCAATATAAGGAAACCCCACAAAGGGGTAGATTTTCTTCCTAGCTTACTAGCTGCAAATGCTAGATCTTTTTCTACCTTTTTTGTTCTGACGCTTTTCTTTTTACCAGCTATGCCAGAAGAAGTAACATATGCCAATCTGAAATTTGAAAACAGCCATGAGCTGGATAATATCACAGAGCCTGAAGATACTAAGGACAAAGGTGTAGTATCTATGACACTTTTACAATTTATTCTTGCTAAAGTAGATGGATGGGAAATACTTTTAATTATATGCCCAAGGGGCCTTTGTTACTGTCAGAAAAGTTACACTAGTTATAAATGTGTCCTGTTTTTTGTCGCTGTCATTTCTGCCTGAACTTTTTAGAGTTTGGAACGTACACCTGAAATAGCGATCTTCTTATTTCACGGAAAAGCATATTACTGAGAGTTATACTAAGCTCCACAAATAGTCCCAATTGTCTAAACATCAAAAGAGTTAACTCAAACTAATTTCTAAAGTGGATCAGTTCCATTTAACTTCTCCATGCATTTGCATTCAAGCTTAGATCTGAATTAGCTTTAACTGACTCACTTTATTTAACTTCTGAAGTTCTAGCCTGAATTAAGGCACTGGTCTTTGAAATGGCTGTGTCTGTTAAAGGGCTGAATGCATTTTAAATACTAATTTTAAACTAATTTTGCTTAATTTGTGTTAAATTGCTTAAGAGTACCTACGAAGATGAGCTCTAGATTTGAGTGGTGCAACTCATGGGAACAAGGAACATGGAAAGTGCGAGCTGTTTGTGGGGTCAGGCTCTGGAGCAGAGGTTTACAAACAAGAGGACAACTTGTTTGTGATTCAGAAGGAATTCTCTGAGGAATTCTGTATCAAAGAGCAATGATTTCAAACGCTTTTATGTTTTTTGAACATATGTTATGCTTTTTGAACATATGTTTTTTGAACATTGTTATGTTAAGTTATGGTTTTGAGCATTGCGGAAGTATAATTCAGGGGCTAAAAAAAAAAAGTAAAAATCTAAGCTGTGTTTGTATTAAGCTCTGGGCTTCTTTTCCTTTAATGTCCAATGACACCAGTGTCCTCATACGACTCCAGCTGTCCTGCTTCTATGTCCCAGGGTAGCCAACACTTATTTTGTGATGAGAAAGCACCATTCTGAGAGGGCACAGCACAGTCTGTGCATTATTTCACAAACATCAAATTGAAACAACTACAATGAATAAATATATCCATTCTAGGACCACAGGAGTACTGTACAGGAGGAAGGACCCAGCCCAAGGCCCCTTCAGCTGTGCTAGATGTAGCAGAAGCAGTGTGAGGTTACAAATTACAGCACAGGGAACCATTACCTAAAGAAACTCTTGAGGCAATACTTTATTTAAAACAGCCAAAGCTAAAAATACTGCTTGGTCTTGATTCATACTGCTGCCCAGAAAAAATTTTGTATTTGTTTATGAAATCTCATTTTCAAACTACAAAATCTTTGTCTCTTCTCATCTAAAATCTCCAGGAAGCATGGATTATAATGCTTTCAGTCTTCAACTTGGGGCTGTGACTTTGTAGGGGTAGGAACAATTTTTTTTGCACTTTAACTTCAATTCATATGAGTCTATTTAGCAGCCTGCCTTAGGGAGTCAAATTTCTGTTACTGTAGTTCTCCAGGCACCTAATATTCCACTTCAGAGCATATACAGAAGCACCTTGACCTTAAAAATACCCGTATGTCCTAGCAGTCAATGTGTCCTTAAGTCTTTTTAGGATCTGTAAGGTATGTGATTCTCCTGTGCAGGCTTTATCTCTGAGTGTATCTGTTGTATGCCTGTGAGATCAGACTTTGGAAATGATGCAGAAGGGAGATGTTTTTTCTCTTCATGAAGGACCTGGGTATTCCTCTGTTATGCAATGCCAAGTAGTTAGAGCACCTCCTTAGAGTGGGGTTGCATTCTGTGATGAAATGCAAGTGCAGGAAGAGTGGCAGATGTGATATATATTCAGCAACGCTTTTATCAGTGTCTCTTACAGTGTTGTCATTTTAAAGCTGAGGAAGTATGGGCTGGATGGTGGACTATTAGGTGGGTTGAAAACTGGCTGGACTACCAGGCTCAAAGGGGAGTAACTAATAGCTCAACATCTGTTTGGTGGCAGGGTCGCTCAGGGGTCCCTCAGGGGTTAATACTGAGCCTATATCGTTTAATATCCTCATCAACAGGGATAAGAAAAATTCTCTGTGAATTCCTAGCTAGAAATTTCAAACTACCATAAAGTACCAGAGGAGTTTAATATAGCACTCAAATTAACCAGATTACCACAGGTATATGCTGCACATCACAAATTACCACAACCCTACAGTGCATATTTGTTTTCAGCTTTCAGCAATCAACTTTCTAGATATTGCAGTATCTTGCTTTCTCAATATCTTTCTTGCCACAGTCTATGGCCTTTGAAAGGACCAAGGCTGTCCACATTCTCCACTGAGCTGTTGTGATCTCTTGCTCTCTTACTTTGGGCATCTTTTGCTGTGTGCAGAGACTCTGCAGCAGGAATATACAACTGTGAAGTAAAAGCAATTATTTATTGACCAATGCACCACAAAGATGGCTGTGATTTAATGAGGCTAATGTGTTTACCATTCTCTTAGTATCACACCTCCATTTCATGACTGAATTCCTCCCAGGGCATCCCACTTCATCCCACTCTTGTTGGCCAGTAATCCTGATTTTGTTCACGCTGTGCCTGGCACTGCTGATGGCACTGGTGACCCTGGCAGTTTTACGTAAGTACTAATGCATTTCTGTTTGCTGGGGGGCTGGAAGGGGGTGGCGTAGGAGATTCACCGCTTGCTCTGGCTGCCGTTGTCTGGTCTCCTAAGAAGTGTATCCACAATCCTGCTGTACTGACTAAGGATGGAGTGAATTCCCCTTTGATAATGCTGGATCTGAAGGGAAGGAAAAAGCTTTGTGTCACAGTAAACACGCTGTGCTGTCAGGTACCCCCCATCCGCAACAATTCCACTGTGATCCAGAGCTGAAGTTCACATTTTTAGGAGAAAAAAGCACAGCCTAAAAACCAATATAAGAGAAAGATACACAATGGAAATATATGATAAAAAGTGACACTTTAATTTTATTGTTCACTCACAGCCAAATAAGAAGAAATCCACTACGCAAATGTTCTCCATCTCAGCAGCCCTTACATGTAACTGTCCAGGGAGGAATAACATCCATCCCAAATGGTTTATTTATCCCTAATGATCTGCTAAGACATTCCCTATCTGTGTCCCACCCTTTCTGAAGGACAGCACTGGAAAATGTCTCATTGTGAATTTCAGTTTTCCAGATTCCGAAGGACTGCAGGACACAACTTGAAGACCTCAACATGACAAAGAACGAGCTGCATGCAAATTTCTCAAATATGCTGCAAGCAATAGGAAATCAGCTGTGCTTGGAAGGAGGAATAAAAAATAATGGTAAGTCAACAAGTTTTGGTGAGGGCTTATCTTTCAGCACGGCAGGGAAGGAAACGAATGTGTCTTCTGTGTCTACTCAGGTCTGTCCACTCAGGTCTGTCCCCTCAGGTGAGCCTGTGTCTTTTCAGATGTGACCACCTAACAAGTAGACAATGAGCATATCTGCCTCATGCAGTGTCTGGAGAGAGGCGCCCAGCCTGGCCATATGTGCACTGGCGTGGCACCTGGCAGTGGTACTGGGGTTTCAGGATTTAGTTTCCGTAAGAAAAGCGTTCTGTGGGATGCCTTCTGGACCTGCCAGCTCCCGTCAGCACTAGTTCAGGGATCTGTACAACGTGCTCATCTGCATCTAATAGACAATTTTACAGTGGTGCCTGAGAATTAAACAACTTACTGCACTGTACGTGAACAGCAGTCCACACACAGGACAGGGTGCTAGTACTGACCCCAGGTAAGACAGGAATGTCCTAAAGTCAGAAGTGATGTGCAGTGAAGCATAGCTAAACCAACCTGGGAGTTCACTCCCTGTCTCCTGACAGTACAGGGCTGTTTCTGAAATCAGTTTGCCACAGCTCGGTTATTTAAGTGGCATCTGACAATGAGCCAGCCAGAGAATTAGTTCTCTTCAGAAATTATACTCTGAGGAGTAGGGGCATGGGGCAAAGGGATCCTATTGTGACTGTCGGGAAAGGGGAGTTCGTTTGTCCGGATATTGTTCCACAGACAAGCTAACTGTCTAGATCTCCCTTTGAGTCAATGAAGAGAAATCAGTGGTGCAAGGATACAGTCTGTTTCCTCCCAAGAAAGACATCTGAAATGACAGAAAAAGCACACGTGAGACACACCTACTTCTGTCCATTGACTAAAATGGGAATCCACATGGGTTGACTCATGTCACTTTTGTAGACTCCTAAAATTAGGCAAAATAAATCTCATTTGCAACACCTGAACCTCCTCCCAGTGCTAAAGAAATGGGAGAGATAGGGGGATGATTCAGTGTTCATCTCTTTCATTACCTGAACCTTCTGGGACCACAGAGGGGTTTTGACTGAATGAGGACCATCTCAAACATCCTCAGTCCCTACGGATCTTGTCATCACAGGCCAACAGTGACGTTCTGTGAGGGACAGCCTGGGAACAGAAACAGAGTGATGGTTTTCCTTTTCCAGGCCAGAACTGTGTACTCTGCCCTGCAAATTGGAAGTGGGAAGGTGGCGATACGTGTTACTACCACTCCAAGGAAGAGGAGTCATGGGAACAGAGTAACTCGTTTTGTTCCTCACAAAACTCTACTATTCTTCTGATAAAAGAGGCAGCGAAGCTGGTATGGACTGGTTTCTCATTCTGTTTAGCATGGAGGAAGTTCATGCACCCTATCAGCTACTCAATTCACACATAATTTTCTCAAATGGCACTGTGAGCAGGACTTTTCTACAGTGATCAGATTGTCCTGGGCAGTGCTAAGGCATAGGACTGGTCATCGGCACACAAAGCGCTGCCCTTTGAGCGGCTGGTGGCTGCAGACAGCCCATCTTGCCACAGCTTGCCGTGGCTGGCTACTTACTGGGATGACTGGTGGAAGCGGATTCATGGCTGTTTTGTCGTGGGCAGTGATTTGACTAATTTAACAAGTATTACAGATCCATACAAGGATTTGGTAGGACATTAGTGTGAAAACCTCTTTTAACCTAGTCTTCCCATAGGCAAACCATAGCCCTCCCCATTTTGTGAAAGTTCTTTCCACAAAATTTTATCTCCTCTTTTAAATCAAAATTAAAACAGTAAAGGGGAAGGAATGATTCATGACTAAAGGGGGGAGAATGATCCAGTGTTTCACCCAGAGGGTTTAAATCAGGTTGATGAGGGTGACATTGCTCTTCAGAGCTATACATGTATCTTGTCTCCAATTAAAAACAGCTCTACTATCATTTCTGCTTTGATACTAGGCTTTTCATCTAAGAGCAGAACTTACCCTGATAGGTTAATGGTTTGTGGTATTTATGTTCATTAAGCAATTTCCATCAATGCTTTCAACTTCTGAGCCTAAATATTTATTTTTAATATCTTCCTGAATATCTGTTTTGAATTGTGCTTACTCTGCATAGGAACTGGTAAAAAAATTTCCTAGATCAACATACTGGCTTGGATTAACATTTAGAGCTGACCAGAGAGGGTGGTATTGGGCAGACAACACAGCTCTTACAGAAGAACAAAAATCTTGGTAAGTGGGCAGCTTTCCCGCAGTACATAAAGCTGGTCCTCACCCATATGCAACTCCCAGTTTCTCTGACACAAAGGGAACATTGAATAGCCAACTTTTATGCAGCTTTCTCTGTATTCTGGGTCTCACTTTTCCATTTCAGATTTTTCTTGGCCTCACCCAGTACTGCTTGGAGGGTGATCTACGCACTATTACTGGGCAAAAAAAGTACTCTGCAAGTTTATTATTTCCACAGTTTAGTTTCAGATTGACATGTTATATGTTTCTCTTGTATTTGACCTCTTGTTTCAGCGAGGACACACGGAAAAAAACCCAGTGGAAAGGTGTTTCATTTCGTGCTTTTGATTTTATACTTTTTTATTTTTATATAAGACACTATTTACTCCCTGGAATCACTTCACTTCAGTTTAATGTGTTATTTCAGAAATACAATATATTTTTCTCTTGCTTTCAAACCTGCTTTGCCAATTTTCCTTTTCATTATTTGGCAGTCTCCTCTTAATGTTTCTGTTGAAACAGCCACCGACACCCTCCAGTCAGTACCCAGGAGTTACCGTTTCTTACTGTCAGGTACAAGAAATGGTTCAGGATCCACCCTTAGAGTCTGCTGGGGGTGCTTGTTGGCATGTTCAGGACAGGGTCAGCCTCCTAGGAATTGGTGCACGACGCCACTAAACGCTTTATTTCTTTGTTGGGAGCATATATTCTTCGTGAAAGCACATAAGTAATTCTTGCAAAGATGGCTCTTTATGGAAGGGGCAAGGATGCACCATTTGAATGAGGTGAGATGTAACAATAAAGGTTTTTCTTTCCTAGGGCAAAGTATGTAAAACCTTCCCAACCCTGCGGATATCTTTATCATACTGCCGTATATAGCCAACAATGTAAAGAAGAGCTTTACTATATCTGTGAAAAGCCTGCCATCCAGTTACAGAGAGGCAACAACCGTTGGCAGGAGGACTGGTTTGTCAGACCAACATGATTATGAGAAGCTAGAAGACTTTCTGCAAGGTTGGAATTTATTATTTTGTTTTTCAGAACTATCACATGAGAATTTAAATATGTTGGATCGTACCTGTTACATTTCCCTGTTTTCATTCTCTTTTAGACGTACGTAAAAATATCTTCATACTAAGGAAATGGGCATGGCGAGGGGCTCCAGGAGTGACCCAAGTCTGTTGTTCCAGATCTAAAACTGGCGAATGACTACTCAGTTTTAACCAACACAAGTGATGGACAAAATGGCCAAAAGCGATGGCCAGGAACAAAAGCACAGTGACAAGGCAAACACGTAAAGATAGTGCTCCTCTCCCATCATCCACAGATACAGTCCTAATACCACTTGTCAGTTCATAACTGTACAGCTGTAACATAACACAAGTGATGAGGATTAAACACTTCCATTCAGGAGACACTTCCGATGTCTTGTTGATCTGACTGCTTTAATACACTACTAGGCTGCAGTATATGACACACAAACACAGTTATCCTCAGAAGGTGGGCCAAGGTGTTCCATAACCGTATTAATAATCATATTTGCTCTGGAGCACAGGGATTCGTAGTCCTCTTACGGACTTGTGCATGTGTCACTGGCTAAGATAACCTTCAGCTATGAAGGTCTAACTCTCTTCCATGCTCTAGAATTCTTCCTGGCACTGTTCTCTCTTTTTTCTTTTTTTTTCTTTTTTTTTTCTTCCCTCCCCCCCTCCCCCCCAGTCATAATTCTGCTTTCTAACTTTCTACTTTTTTGATCTATTGCAAGAGTTACACTAGGGTTCAGTCAGAGGCATGAACAGAACCTCCTTTTATGTATTTTTTAGGATGTTTCCTGGAATGCCATACTACTAACTTAAGGGTCTACAAACCCAACCATAGTGAAAATACCACAAGCAGTGTTAATGAACAAAACATCTCCCTCCACATCTCTCTAGAACAATGACAGTCAGGTTGAAATAAGAAATCTCAGTCCCATTGCAGTGTTTTGATTGGAGCAAAAAGTCCACAAATTCCTAGCTTGCTCCCCTCTGGAGACTTGTGTATTCCTTGTGGATTGCATCCCAGATTATTTATTGTGGATCATTTACCACTGGTGTAGCAGCTGGGCTGCTAAAGCATCAGTCATTCCCTTCAAGGGGCTGTTCTAGCGTCTCACTGATCTCAGCACTACACAGCAGTTTCTGATCAGCAACATGAACATTTCGGGTGTTATTTTCAAATACCAGTTTCATGCTCCAGAAACCTTGGTGGATTTCTCTTCCTCTCTGCTGTTTGCGCTTTTCACTCACATCTCTAGCGTAACGTCTCCTAGCTGCTCCTCTCAGTTCCTCTCCCAGCTGTTCCTGTCTTTGAGGGTGAAAATGCAGACTGCTTCTGTCCTGCAGAGCAGACACAGCCCTGGTGACTTCCCAGAGTGTCTCTCAGTGTTCACACCAGCTACACTGAAATAAGAAATCTCATGTGGAAGGTATCCTGAAATGTATCCATGGTGCATCCTTTCCTGATAATGAAGAGCTTTGCTGTAATTTGCCAGAAAAATTTTAAAAAAAAAAAAACCAACAACTCTGATCTTGTTTTCTCTTACATTAGAGTGACTGTGAGGAAATAGGAAAGATATTTCCAGGATGTTTTTTCAGTAACGAGGTATGCCTAATAGCAGAGGTGTGAATCCTAGGTGTTTCTGCCATTTGTTGAAGACAAACATGAGCCGAGATTGACAGCTCCCCACGCTGACAGGCAGCCACAAGGCTACACCATATCTTGCTGTGGCCTTGATCTTTTGGGTCAATTCACTGTCAGCCCAAAAGCAGTCTCTGGTGCAGCAACTATATTTTAACTGCGAAGGCAGGTGGGGTTAGAGTACGGTTTCACAGTGCACCATGCTACTGAAACAGAAGCAGCTAGCTTCTTCTCCTCAAAAAACAATGACTGAAACATTAAAAAAAAAAAAAAGAAAAAGAAAAAATCACCCCAGAGAAGAAAGAGAGGAGGCAGGCAGTGTCCTACCATTCACTGCAGGCATTCGGAGTGCTGCAGTGAACAACCTTGTCCAGCAAGGTTGAAGGTGGCAAAGGACATACCCTGCTGGTGTTGTAACCAGGTGGGGCTTAAGGGTGCACTGCCTGACTGTATCCCCTTTTCCATTGAAAGGAGCTTTTCCTTACAGGGGAAGAGGCATGGAAATGTACTGTTTGTGTGTTGGCTGAGACGGCATTTTTGAATCACAGTTCCATACAACAGTGTGTTTCCCATGTCTAAAATCCACTCCTCCCCATGTTCCCCCCGGTCATAAACTCTAGCTAATGCAATTTGCAAGGTCACATTCTGGTTAATAAACACAGCTGTTTTGTCCAGCCTGCTGACAACATTTATACACGGGTTGTGTTCAACTGCAGACCCAAACTTCCTGCCTTAGTTTACCTTTCTTTTCCTTTTAGTCTGAAAAAACAAGAAATTTTGCCCACCCTGGATCCTTACAAGAACAGAGAGTGTGATGGTGAAGCTCCATCTTAACGCTTTTGTTACTTCTGTTCTTGCAGCAGGATCTGTTTTAAAAGGTGACTCAAAGAAAAAAAGTGATATAATTAAGACTGTTTATTGAATTCGGAGCTAGAAAAATAATACAAGAAAATTATTTTACCTCCTGTTTTCTCTCCAGACATAAAATCAGGTTGGAGAAAATTTCCCTAAAGGAGATTCATTACATGCTTGAGAAGTTATTGCTAAGACTAAAGAGGTTACTGTCATGAAAACCTGCAACCAAATTCAGTAGCACAGACACGCTTGACGCCCAGTTCTCTGCAGAAAAGCCCTTTTTACACTAAGGTGCCAACATACAGTTTTCAGGCCTGATAGACAGGATTTTTGCACCATATGTAGCATGAGGTTTTTATGAGGATACTATGGATACACCATGAATACACAGTGAATGCTACTCCTTGTGTGCCTGTCTGTGTAACAAAACTGACTGTAAGCACCCTTTACTCCCTGCTTTTCCCTCACGCCTTCTCTTTGCATACGGGTAAAATATAATGCAAGAAATACATGCAGCCAGAGATATTTCTGCTCTGAAAAAACCTATCATCTGCACAGCAAGGCAGAAAGAATAGCCCAGTCATTACAGAGTATTTCCAGTCTGTTGAAATTATTTTGCAAATGGGAGACTCTGAAATTTACACACAAGAGCGGGAACAGCTATCACAGAGATTCCTCTTTTGCAATTTCCTTCTGACGCACCCCGTCACCACGACGTGACTCATCATGTCTGGGCAAGTGCTCTGTTAAGGAGAGTTGGTCACTGAAGCTGTTTAAGAACCACAGCTCAGCACTGGAGCAAGGCACTGCGAAGAGCTAGAGATGGAGAGTGAGGATGGATAAGTCACTTCTGCACAGTAACTTCTGCACAGTACAGTGCAACAGCAGAGAGGTCCTCGGTGTAGTCTGGTCTTTCTCTGACACAGGCTGAGCGGTCACGTGAATCCTGCCAAGCTCCTGGCCTCACCATCCTTTCACCTCAGCTTTGCCTCTTCTTGCATTTATTTCAGTGAATTTTTGTAAAATAGTTTCATTTTTCATTTATTTTAGAACAGCGTATGGAAATGCAGCCTATTGCTTTCAGTGCAGCTGATGTGTTGTATTTGTGCCCTGATACATGAACAGATATCTTTCATACCTTAACTCAAAATAGCAACTATTTCTAGAGCATCATATTTTAAGGAGGCAGAATATCCTGATGTTTGCTGTATTTACAGCGTCGTATCAGATGGATAGTTAAATGAAACAGTCTTAGGTTCCAGCCAGGAACCAAGACTCCCGATCTTCACATTCAGGAAGAAAACACCCATCCTTGACAGTGCCATTTTAACTCCTTAACGTGCTTTCAATATACTACACTTTTAGTACAACACAGTAATCAGAACAGAGCCGGCTTCCTCCGTGGTTTCACTGGAAATGCTGAAACGTGAACCATTCGCATCGCCTCAGCGCTGGTCTCGCTGCACTGTGCCCCTGCTCCCAAAGTACTGCTATTGCAGGAAAGAAGTGTGACGAACTGGAGATGGAGGATGAGGAAGGCTACACCGCTTTAAATTTACGACCCTCAGCTTCAGTTATTACTCCTGGATATTCGAACAGCAACAAATGTTCTGCACTTAGGGCTCCAGCCAGTTGTGTTGTAGTAGACAGTAAGTACAGATGGAAATTAGCTTTTCTATCTAAATCAGGGCATAACTTAAATTTGCATGTTCATGTTGATTGCTTTAGAATCTTTCTAAACTTTATAGTATATTCTTAGATAAATGTTCATAGAAACAGCAGAAAGAATAATCACAATGGAGTCTTGTATGCTATTGTTTATGATCACAGATGATATTTTTTCTGAAGCCTATCTTTACTCCAATTATTTTTTCCATTTACTTCAACACAGAAGACAAATTTCACCTTTCTATAGATTTTTTTTCATTTTGGTAGGACTCATTTATTACAGCAGGGCACTACAAGAGAGGAAGGCACTATAGTTTTATCAGACAATGCAGGCCTTGGAAATGGAAGCAATGTCCTCAGCTATGGGGAGTAGAAAGGTGCCCTGTTTATCAGTGGATGTAAGCTCTGATAGGAGTATATATTTTTATTTGTTTATACTCAAAGTTTTTCTATAAACAAGCTGAGTGTTAACTAAGGTAGTGGATTGTGCCTGTGGAATGCCTGAGACCATAAAATGATGACTTGAGTACTGTTGCTGCTGCTCATAAATTCACCACATGGCTTATCTGTGAAGTGAATATCATTGCTGCTATTTGCATGTTGGGTAGAGTAGACAAAGACTAAATTAACATAACTCTGGTGCTGTCTGGAAAAGATCTAGAGCTATCCATTGAGAATGACAGCTTGACAAGGAGGATCGAGGAGAAGCTGTTGAGAAGCAGCAGCCAGAAAACCAAGGATAAAATATTAGGGAATGTGATCTAGGGGCAGAGATTCCTGGAAAGAAACAGGTTGGCGAGCTCAGAAAACTCTTAAAATGGCCTATGGATACGCACAGAGAACATGTAAAGTAGATAGACTTATGACCAAATTAGGCTGGGAGGGTTCATCTCTTCCAATCTTTTGCTCAAAAGGACTCTCTCTAAAGTCTGATCAAGTTGCTCAGGGCCTTGTCCACTTGAGTTTCGGAAAACTCCAGGGATGGAGATCTCACAGCCTCTCTGGGCACTTGTTCCAGTGCTGAAGGGGAAGAATTCTTTTTCCTCACAGCTAATCGGAAGTTTCCTTGATGCAACTTGTGACTGTTGTATTGTGTCCTTTCGCTGTGCCTCCCTAAGAAGAGTCTGGTTCCATCTGTGGATGGCATCCATCCATAAAGCCCTTTTAGGAAGTGGAAGACTGAAATTAGGTCCTCCCTTAGCCTCCTCTTCTCCAGGCTAAACAAGCCTAGGTCCTTCAGCCTCTCTATAGGTCCCTGACCAACTCAGTGTTCCTCTGCTGGACTCTCTGCAGTTAGCTGACATCTCTCTTCAACTGAGAAGCTCAGCACTAGACACAGTACCCCGACATGGCTTCGTGACTGTCAAGTAGAGTGGAATAATCACTTCTCTCAACCTGCTGGCTGCAGTCTTGCCAGTGCAGCCCAGTGCTGGTCAGCTTTCGCTGCCACAAAGGCACATTTGAGGACTCATGTTCAACTTGTCCACCAGAACCCTGAAGTATAGCTGCTTTCTAGCCAGTCAGTCCCCAACCTCTACAGGTGCATCAAGTTGTACCGTTACAGGTGCTGGACTTCACATTTGCCTTTGTTGAGCTGTTGCACTTACAGCTCCTTCCTAGGATTTTTAGGTCCCTTTAAAAGGAAGCCCTACACTCCAGCATATCAGTCATCACCCCAATGTGGTGTGTCTGCAGTCTCTTCAAATTACCTTAACTGGTCAGAGTTAGGGTCGTCTGCCTTAGCTTTGGCTATGTAAGTCTATCTAGACTTCTGGGCACTTCTGGAGTGTGATTCTTCTCACCCAACAAAAGGTTAGTTCCCTGGAGGTGCTTGCTCTGATGCACTGGACTCAAGTAAAATACTTGATGTGTGTAATACTTTTCAACTAACCTGAACATGCTAAATAGATATGAAAGAGTATTACAGAAAATGCAGAGCACTGCTTCCCGAAAGGGAAAAATGCATATCTATGAAAGAAAATAGTTTAATCAGGGGATAGTCAGCTATAAAATTCTGGAGGACTATATTCCTGATTAGACATTGAACCATAATGGAAATCTGGAAAAAGAGCCTGAAGAAAGAGGCACAGTTTAATGTTCAAACATTGCAATCATTTAGAAATCCCAATCACAGGTTCCAGAATTAATTATCCAAAACTAGATGGTAATTTTTCCCTTTCAGGGTAGAGAAGTCTTAGAGACTTTTATTATTTCCAGGACTGTGGGAACGGCAAAATCTGATCTGTTTACCTGTTTCATGAGAAGTTTTACTCTAAAACAATAGAGCTGCAGTTAATAAACATTCTCAGTAGATAGACATTTTTCAAAATGACTGCAGGAAATTCAGAACAGTGATAACAAAAACTGCAGTAAGAAAAAAAGAGGCTCTGCAGATGGGATAAAGGTGAACTGGTGATGTCAGAGAGGAGGTAATACCACTGTGTTGTGAGGAGATCTGCTATTTTTGTTGCTGAATGCATTGGTTTTTTGTCCCAGGACCATCTGGCTCATCTTCTGTATGGCGGCCAGTGGCCTTTGCTTTCCTCGCTTTGTGCTTGGCGCTGCTGATGGGGCTGGTAGCCCTGCTGGCCCTGTGTAAGTACTCTACTGTCCCAAACTGCTGCAGTGGGAGTGAATTCCAGCTGTACAACTGCCTCTTCTCCTTCTTAAACCTAACTAACACTAACCCTAACCATAACCCCTAACTTCAACCCTAACCCTAAATCCATAACCTTAACACTAACCTTAATGACCCTAATCCTAACACTAAAGCTAATCCCTAACCCTATCCCTAATCATAAGCCTAAACCCTAAACCTAACCCCAACCCTAATCCTAAACCATAACCTTAACCCTAACATCTAATGCCTAACCCTAACCCTAATCATAATGACCCTAACCCTAATCCCAACCTTAACCCTAACCCCAACCCTAACCTATACCCCTAAGCCTAACCCTAACCTTAACCCTTACCCTAAAACCTCACTCTAAACTCTAGCCTTAACCCTTTTCTGAAATGCTTAGTTTCCACAGCTAGAAGCTCATCTCGTCAGCCACACTATGTGGATAATGGTGCCCCCCTGTGACTGTTACAGGAATATTTCACAGTTACAGTTCTCTCTTTTTCTTGGACTGCAAATTTTTTGCAGGGAGGGCAATCCTGGCTTCAAAGCATTGTGACTGGTGCATATTCCCCACCATTACAGCAGATTTTCCATAGAAACATTTCAATTAACAACCAAAGACGATGCCATATTACCTTTGGAAGCAGAGACAGAGAGTCCCCGGGTTCTTTTTGGCAGGAGGGAAGCAGTTGCAAGTGCCCAGGACAAACACTCAAGGGTGGTCCATGGCACCACTCAAACGTTAGCCCAGAGGCGATTCTTCAGGTTTCTAGTCTGACACCCACCCTTTCCTCCCCACCATTCAAAGCTGGACTATCTCCAACCCCAGATAAACTCATCTGTAGCTTTGTCCAGATGACTTCTGAAAATCTTCAAGGGTGGAGATGCCCCCACCTTCCCAGGTGAAAATGCGGATGTTGTACACACAATGGTTGACATACAAATGAAGTAGACAAAAACCAAAAGAATGCCAAAAGCTATAAATTAAAGCTATAATTAAAGCTACAAATTTTTAAAAACAATCTTTGATAAGCACTTTCATGCCCTTCAGTTTTTCAGGTTTCCAAGGATCCTGAGGAAGGAAAGAAGCTGCAGGAAATGAGGGAAGCGTTGTGTTTTGAAGGGAAGGAGAAAAATGGTAAATGTGATTGTTATGTAAATAAACACAAATCACCCCCTTTTCAGAGCCCATTGACTGAAAGACTATAAAATCACAGGGAAAAGATCTGATCAGTTAGTGTCTGTTTTTAACTGTGGTAGTATTTGAGATGTGGATATGCGTACACTAACATGCAAAACAGCTCGTCAAGCCAGTAGCTAAAGGCCCTGTATTCCTTGCAGGTCTGCATAATGCTCTCTCTGATTTCTAGAAACAAAATGTGCTCTCTGTCCAGCAAGCTGGCAAAACAGTGGAGTTGACAGCTGCTTCTACATTTCAAAGCAGAAGAAAACATGGAAACAAAGCCAGGACTTCTGTTCCTCAAGAAACTCCACTCTTCTTGTGCTAAAAGACAAGGCAAAGATGGTACAGTCTAACCTCATGCATTCCTTTACGTCATGTGTTTTAACTTCCAGCAATCTTGCAGGCAGAAAATATTCTGGTCGTTTACAGTGCATGTATTTAATTTTCTCTGGGTAAAGTAGCCTTCCTGCAAGGCACAGGATTGTCACGACTTGCAACACTTTCTAAATTGTGTGCTGTGAGAAATAGAGAAATTATGTATTTTGAGAAACAGAATAAGCCATTGTATAAAATACCTTAATTAGCTAATACTTTGGTTTTCACAGAAAAAACAAATTGCATATTATCAGCATGGAGGAGAGACCCAGCACACAGAATGCATGTTTTCATTATCTCTTTCCACAAGTTCTATTGTTGACAACAGCTCCCAGCATCAAACCCACATCTACGTGAAATCTAGAGAGCGGCCGATTCACCATGGTACTGTCATTTGCACACTGCAGTGCAAAGTGACTATAAAAGGTTGTTTTCTGACCGTGTGTTATATGCTCCCAGAGTGGTGTTAATGATGGCATAAAGGCTAGACAGCAGAGGACTATATTATAATGACTGAAAAAGGTTTAAGGAATTAATAATTTTAAGTAGTCTTAATAATTTTGGGGTGTTTTTCTGACTAATGAAAAATCTGTCATTTGCTGTCAAAGACCATATTTTCCCTTTTTGTACACACATATCTGGGAAACTCTTTTTCAACAGCTGTTGGGCTTACACAAAGCCCAAATATCCTTATTTTATTTTTGCTCCATAAAACTTTTAAAAGGAAACAAGCTTCCCCGGAATTCTCTCTCCTTTTTCCAGATGGAGTTAGTTTCAGATGGGGGTTCTCAACTCTTTTATGTTAAGGCATAAAGGCTGGCCTTTTGGATTTTTTTTTTTTTTTAAAGTGAAAATCAGATGGGTAGAGACAAAATAGAAAGTGGAGAAATGGTTTATTATTGAGTTTAGCAGCATCCTGAGATCAGAATCATGGTTCATACTGTTGGGAGACACCTGAACACCACACCTTCAATGCTGAATTCAAGAGATGATTTTGGTATGCTGTATAAATCCCTGGATAGTTTGATTCCAGATGTCTGGGTGCTTTCTTTTTCTTCCATGTTTGGTATATGCAGCTGCAGCCAGTCTGAGGCCAGACCAGTTTAAGCCAGCTGTGGATTTTAGATTTTGGATGAGTCCCTAAACATGCTACTAAGCAGCAGTAGAGTATCTGGAGGATCTGAACAGTCTAAGATGCTGAGGAACCTCTTAGATAGCACTTAGACACCTAGGGAATGATGCAGGTGCCTAAGGATAGGTTTCTAGGGCAATCTGAGATGCCCGGGGGTATTCTCTTTGACCTCCAAATTAATGCCTCAGCAAGGCACAGTTCTCCAGTAGGTTCTGGGTCTTGTCTGTCAGCCATATGTGAAGACCTCAGGCAGGTTGGAGAATCTCAAAAGGTGCGAGGGGCCTGTATTTAGGCAACAGGTTCTGCCCTCTAGGCTGGAATTCATCTCACCTAATTTCAGGCATCTACAGCGTAAGCGGTCTGCAACTTCAGAGCTACTTCTTCAGGCTCCGTTACAGCCAGTGGGAGATCTGGCCAACGTAGTCACTGTTCAGTAGCACAGTAGATAAATCACTTCCCAGGCTCCATTGGATCTGTTGGCCTGATCTCTGCTGACTCTAATTGGGGCTTAAATGATGCTCCTATGTCTATATCTAAACTGCAGATATCTAAAGGCAGTGTAGATACCTAAAGGCAGGCCAGATAAAGCTGGTTTTTTTGTTTGTGTGTTTGTTTCTTTAAAAAAGCAGTGTTTTTACAGATTCAGGGTACATTTGTCTTGTGGCAATACAATAAACAATGGTATTTGAATAATCCTGTAATCAGAGCAGTCAGCCCTGCCTCATGGAAAACAAGCATGGACAACAATTTACTCTCCTACTGAGTAAGAGTTACCTCCTTCGGTTGCAGAACCTTCACAGCTGGAAGATACAGGAACATAGGTCTCACTTTTGAAACATTGTTGTGATGATTTTCTCATACCTACAGGTTTCTCTGCCACAGGATTCACAGTTTTACTGGGTTGGATTATCATACATATCTGAAAGGAGCGGCTGGTACTGGGAGGATGGAACAGCTTTTTCGAAAGAAGCAACAAATTGGTAAGTCTTCATAACTTAGTATCAGTGTGGTTCTATCTGATGGGCCCCAGTAAATTATATGAGACTTGTGCTTCCTCTTACTTTCCCATGTTTGTCACATGTGCAATGATGAAGGAACACAGAAACCATAGTATCTGCTATGGAGCTCTGAATTCGTGTCCTGTATAAGGAACAACGGGTGGCAAAGTACAGCTCGATCACAGGCACCAGACCCAAAAGGACCACCTAGCACAAATAAAATAGCTCCAAGGGGGAAATAACTCTACATTCCAGTATATGATTATGAATGGTCCAAATATAGATCACATGATGTCACTGGGACATCATTAAGCCATATCTTTTAATTTCCTAGGGTGATATTCTATGACAACAACTCCTGTGCCTCCTTATATGGACAGATTATTTATGTCAGCCACTCCTGTTCGACAAAGCAATTCTGGATCTGTGAGAAAGTGGCTGTTCATTTCTCCTGAGGAAGCATTGCAAGAATGGATGTGGGATCTGCCACTGTGAGATACCAACTGGGGGAACTGGACGTTTTAAATACATTTTTATTTTTGTTTGCTTATCATGCAGTTTTCTCAGAACGGTGATTCAAATGGACAGGTCATTAGAGACTAAATCTTCCTCTTAGTCTGCATTTTCCCTCCCAGGGTCACAAATGAGAGAAAGAAAAAAACCTACAAAGCTAAAAATTACGAGACTAGGAAGCAACTTGAAAGAGTTAGCTACAGTCAAGCTATGATTCTTACGTGCCTCTCTAGGTTGGCAACCACACATTCTTGCAGATCTCTGTATTCTTTGAGCTTCAGCCAGCATTTTACACTAGCACCTGGCAGTCATAAACCAGTCCAACTACATCCTTTATGATTTTACTCACTGAATTACTTACTGTACACACTAGCTACCGTCCACCCATAATCCTGTTCTGGAGCAGTTTGCCTAGGCATGCTTTCTTTCCTAAATCTGTTCTTCCAACTGTTCCCCTGTTTGAGGTACAGGGATACAGAAAGAACACCCATAAAATTAATTTCGTATATGCATTAATATCTATAGAAAAAAAAGGGCATTTGAGAGAAGACTACAGGGAATCCACGGAAGCAACGTCTGTGAAAAGTAGAGTCAAATGTCATGGTTGGATTAAGACATTACCTGAATAACTTCAGTGCTATCATAACATTAATTGCTATGTAAATATAAGTGAGGATAATAATTATGTGCTCCATTCAGAGCTACACACCATCAGTACTCAAAATGATACAGAATCCATTGCCACAGATCTTACTTGAGCTTTTGTATTTTATCCACACTGTTTGGGATCTCTGGAGCCCAAGGTACACACTATGCATCATGTGTTATTAAAAGCACTTGTCGTACTTCTTGAAGGAAAATGATGCCTCCACTTTTCTGGGTGAAGTTTCATTGTATGAGTTCTTAGAAGTTTTGTATGTCAGTATCTGTTTTGTATTACATATGCATATATTCCTTGTATATATATGCTTTTTTCTATGTGTATATGCCTTAGTATTCGGACGCTTTCCTTAAAATAAATGAAAAAATAATATGTCTTTAATATTCAATATTTCCTTGGAAAATATTCTCAAAGACTCAGGCAGTTCCTCGGTAAAAAAATGAACCCCTCTTCCTAATGTGCCGAAAGATGTTTGTGAACTGACTAAATTCACTATACTCAGTCATAATTCATGGGCACAACTACCAGTTGAACTATCTAGAATTCCAGTAGGAAGTGCAAGGTACAATGCAAGTAAGGTACAATGTTTCATCTGTTTCAACCTATTAGACTTGAAAAAATAATTCACAGCAGGCATCTAGGCTGCCACATTTTACCCCTTTTTCTTCCCATAAACTAACACTTGATTTTTTTCTAGCAATCTGCTATACGCCTTTGTTTGATGGCTGCATTGTGAAAACAAATGTTAGCCTCTGGGTTTCCTGCTGACTGCTTGGTGTGACTTTTTAGGGAGCATTCACTATTATTGCAGGAAGGTCAGGTCAGTGGTGATAACTTGCAGGGTGCATTTCTTTCATTTCTATGGCTGGATGATCTTTATAAACTATTTCCATATCTTCATATAGTAAACTCCATTTGGTCTCAGCCCAAATCTTGGCCCCGCAGCTTGGAAAGGGCTTTTCCCCTGTTAACAGTAGCATATTTCAGAGGGAAGAATTTATAGTATCTAGTATTTTAAATTCAAGCAAATCCATTTTTTCATCCAGTCTGCCTTCTGTCTCAGAGGCTGTCAAAGTTCTCCTGACTACACATGTATGGAGCCTAAGACACAAGCTGCTCAGGGAGGTCCACTATCTTTGGGGATAAGGGAGGTCCACAATCCTTCCATGGCACTGGGAAGTTCAGAGAAGTGGTTCATTCGAAGCACATTTTATATGGAAAATAAAACCTAGTATTGTATACTAAGTGTGAGAGTAAAGCCCTTGCTAGAGCCTGAGACATCATAAATCTTGAAAGGTTTGGGAACTAAAGAGAAGTTGATGGCTTCAACATCCCTTCAAACAGGACATGGACAGTGACGAAGATAGGGGTGAAGTGAATAAAGGGGTGCATTGGGGTAATGAGACCCGCAGTGCCATTCTGAAGTGGAAGGAGCATGACAGCTTCACATTTGCTCATCTACAATGAGATAACCAAAACAGTGAAATGGGAGGAGTCTAAATGTCAGCTGCTGGATAGGAAAAAGCAGAGTTCATGGATGTCAGGAAGGCAGGTTCAGAAATAAGAGTTGAACCAAACACCCCAGCTGCACAGTGCTTCTTCACATCCTCTACTACACTCTGCTCCAGGCCCTGCACTGAGCGCATCTTCTCTCATTCCTAATGGCCTCCATCGTCCTTGTTATGAGCATACCTGCTGCCCTGGAGGGTGTTCAGACTTGCCAGTAGATGCTGGTGCTCACTTGCTAAAATGCACTGTCAGCAAGATGCTAAATGATATGGTGCCAATCTGTGTTCACAGACACTGTCTGTAGAAAGCAGCAAAGAAAAATACCCCTTCCCTGTGAAG
>VYZW01042751.1:3521-22101 GCA_013401315.1 Balaeniceps rex | reverse complement strand
CTATTGAGTTCTGATTTTCGGCTTTTCACGGCATCAATACCTCAGCCACTCTGCAGGACTCAAGTGACACAAATTCCCCTCCCTTCTCCTGTGAAGGGGTAAAATACTACAAGACATAATGAGTCAATAGACCACAGTCAAGAGAGAGAGTAACCAACTGGGTAACAACGAGCTCCTGTTTTGTGAAAAACTCTTAACCAGTTTAAAGCAACCTCTTCAGTTTAATGAGATTATGGCCTCTATTGCATGTCTGAGCACAACTCCTACTACCACTGAAAAGGTTTCCTCTCCACCCACAAGAATTTTTCTTAAGCAGGTATGTATCTTAGCCTTCTCTCACACAAGCTGTGTATTGCACGTAAGTACTTACATCTGTGGAAGCTCAAAGCTGAATGCATATTCATGCCTTCCTGAATGAATGGTGTGAAGGCCTTCTTCAGAATTGTCATCATCTAGGAGGGAAAAACCCAATATGCTATTCCACCTGTGAACATTTTACACAGCATAATATATTATATAGGTTTCTTTTCCAGAATAAGAGGGATTTATACATTCTTTACAATACTAAGAGCACAGTGTCCCAGAAACAAGTCTCTCCAGTCCATTTGTATTAACTGCTAGATGTATGGCTGCAGAATTTTTAAGGTTAGGTGAGATTCCAAGGTTCACCTTACATAAAAGCAGAAGTTAACTTGTTTTAATTGATGATCTTTATTCTGAACACTGACATAGTTGTAACTGCTGCCATTTCAAGGTCTGCCTGAAAGATCTGTAATGGAAACTCTGTTTTCCAATAGGATTTCTAATTAAAACTTAAAATGAAATAGAGCTCTCTAATAGTATTAAGCGATCTTAGTATTAAGCCTGCTACATTAATAGATTAAATTTAGTAATTCAGCTTCCTTCTATCTCCTGCCTAGCAAGCGTCCAAAAATTGAATTTTTAAAAAGTGCACAAGCACCACCTAGAAAGTACCAAACAAATTAAGGGGCACGAAAGGTGGCAAGCTGTCCAATTAATGTTGTTTAGAGCTAATGTATCAAAAATTCAAAGTTTAGCTTGATTTTGCTTGGATAGCAAAGACCCAAACATTTCCCAATTTCAACAAGAAAGCTGACCTTGGTTTATAGGCATGATTCCTTGTATTGCTTTAAATGCTCCAACAAATTTGTGGTTTGTTCTGATATAATTACCATAAAAACAGAAAAATGCTGATTCCATCAAAATAGAAAGTTATTTAGAGAAAATAATTGAGCATCTCATATACAAAAGGGTTGGGGTAATAAAAACACATATAGTGGGATTATGCAAAAGACACTACCCTATTGTTAATAGTCTGAAACATCATGAAGGAGCGTTGGTACATTTTAAGATTTTTTTTTTTTTTTTTAGTTCCCATTGTCCCACAAAAATGCTGATGCTCTAATTTATTTAGTGCACCAGAAATGCTGAAACAAACCTATGCAAAAATATAAAAACACTAGAACGCTATTTACACAAAAGCATCCTCAGCACGTAATGTCACGAATTAAGACTCTTCAATACATCGAAAGAGCAAAACAACGTGTATAATGCCTTTTTTGTTAAAAAAATAAAAAAAACCACACACACACTTGGAGGTTTTTGTTTGTTTGTTTTAAAAAATTAAAAATAATAATAATCTTTTCCTTGCCCATAAGTTTTTTCATCCCTTCTTCACTTCCTTCCTGCCAGATCAGCAGTCCCATTGAGCCTGAGCAGCAGCAGAACTGTGGTAAACAAGTACTGAGCTGTCAATCACAGACTAGGCTGGAGCAGGAGAGGACTGGCCTAAACAGGCATGAGCAGATCCCCTGCCAGCCACTCATATACATACAGTATACATTACACCCCACCACGTTTGCTCAGCAACTCTGCTCACAGCCTAGCCTGACTACCGCAGAGGTAAGGACAGAGGGAGGGGCACCACCCATGCCTCACCATCCTGTCTCCTCATACCACGGGGCCATGCTGCTGGCTTGCCCCGGCCTGCCCTGCGCTATGTGCAAGGTGACACCCCAATCCTGCACTTCTCTCAGGAGCATGTGCTGACCATTACTGAAAGGCGATTACGGATAGTGCTGGCCGGGGGCGCGGGAGGGGAAAGACAACCGAAGTGAGGGATGCGAGAGGCTGCAGGGCCATGTGTCCCAGTGGCCGCCCCTGCTCGCAGCCCCTTGCTGGCCCAGTGGATGTGCGCGGCAGGAGCTTGAATGCTTCTGTCTGTCCCCAGAGGTGGACTTTCCCAAGAAAGGCAGCGTGCCGTCAAGGCCAACATTGCCAGGCAGGCCCCGTGACCAGGGTGACAGCACTCGCCCTTAGCAGCACAGCGCCCCAGCGTCCTACCAAGGCCGCGATCGGATCCATAACCGGGGGGGGGGGAAGGAGGGAGGCAGCAAGGGAGAAAGCAGTAACTGCTGAATTGAAACACCCCACACCCCGGTTTCCCAGCAAGGTAAACTTGTACTCCTCACTTCACAGCTAGTGCCCTCCCCCACCGTGCATACTCTGTAACTCCTCAGGGAAGCGGGGCCCGGAGCGCCCCCAACCCCGCACAGGGCTGACCTCGGGGTGGCCAGAGCCCGTTCGCCCCGCCCCCAGCACACACAGAGTGCGGGCAGGGGAACCTGCTCCCTCAGCCTCGCTCTTCCCCCACGTCCCAGCCCCCTATATTCAGCGGCTGGCATCGCCTTAGCAACAGGCTAACAAACCCCAGCAGGCCAATGACAAGGCGGAGACAGGGCGCGGCCTTCCGGACTATGCTAGGGTACGAGGTGTTGAGTTAAACTCCACTCCGTGCGGCGAGTGTTCACAGTCCTGCCCCTACAGCCCAGGGAGGGGCAGTGGTGTCCCGGGACAACTGCTTAAGTTTTTACGTGCCGCACCCTGTCTCGCTTCTGGTGTCGGAACGCGTCAGCTCTGTCCCTTCCCTACCACCTTTTGTTCCCTTTCCAGCCAGAGCCAAGCACCTAATATCGGGGTCAGCATTTGGATCTACAGTCCACATGCAAAGCCATTGCTGCTGCTGCTGCTTAAGCAGACAGTTAGAAGCATGGGGTCGCCCTCCTACTTGTAAGCATGCATCCTGCTATGAATGACTCATGCATGTTTGCACGTTTCTGTCATCTACAAACCAGAGGTGAACGAACTTTCACATTGGAGAATTAGAATCATAGAATCATTTGGTTGGAAAAGACCTTTAAGATCATCGAGTCCAACCGTACCTGTCCACTACTAAACCACGTCCCTAAGCGCCTCGTCTACCCGTCTTTTAAATACCTCCAGGGATGGTGACTCAACCACTTCCCTGGGCAGCCTGTTCCAATACTTGACAACCCTTTCTGTGAAGAAGTTTTTCCTAATGTCTAATCTAAACCTCCCCTGGCGCAACTTGAGGCCTTGCTAAGGCAGCAGTATAAAGAACATTTGAGCTACAAAGCCACCTCATGAGTGACCCATACTTGCTTGCATCACGATAACGTAATTAATAGCAACTCCGCTCTGCTACAGTATTTATTTCAGAAGTGCTTAATAAAAGGCTCAATGCAACCTATAGTCGAACTTCTTTAAAAACTGCATTTTACCGCAGAGGATCTCTGCAGTAAATATGCTGCATATTTAAAACAAAACCAAAACAACACACCAGAACACCCGACCCAAATTATGTAATCAGTTTTAACATTTTCTTGTGCTAGGAATTAAGTCATTGCCACCACCTGACGTGTGCAACCAATCTGTGGAGAGGAGGAGTACTCCCTCCCCCTTCTCCCCAGGACCGGCCCCAAACAGGATTGAACCGCTTCTAACAAAGGGTGGAAACTTCAGAAAAAACAAGCTTAGAGTCCCTTATACTTTCACAACGTAACTATGCGAACAATAGATTACCAAACTTAAGACCCACAATCCCGCTCACAATGTAATACCCCATTTCCATACCCAAAATAAGGGAATTTGCAGGGCACTTTCTGTTTCTATAGGGGTTTAGCAGACCAGGTTCCAGAACTCCCCAACTCGGAAGCGATGCTCCGATCATACAACCATGAACTCTTATTTGGCCTTTCAGACAGATTTTTACATTTGGGTCCCCCATAGAGGAGTTGAATAAAAGAAATGAAAGTAATTTACAAGTATACTAGTTTAGAACAAAGGAAGAGATGGAAAATTACAGGTGGGGTGGTGATAGCCACAGGGAATCTTTTATCTACCAACAATGAACCAACCTTAAAAATCATCGCATATCAGTCTGAAAGTCAGACCTGTATCACCTGTATTATGTGTCAAAAAGTCTAGTGTTATGTTTTAATTACACTTATGATTCAAGAGGATGCTACCAAGAAAGTAATTTATTGCATATCTGGTTTTGATTTAACAGTTATTTTCCCCGTAGAGAAACGAATCCTCCTAATATCACTAAGAAAAAAACGACATTGCAGATCAAAAAAGCTGTATTAAAAATGCAAATCCTTATGAAAAGACTCTGTTAAAAGGCAGGTATTTTAAGAAAGTCCTGTTTGCAGGTACTTTGAAAATGCACCTCAACACGGTTTTAATATTAAGTAAACGTCCAAATAATCAAAAATAAAACCTAAGAACGTAACCGGCATTTCCTCATCTTTAGAAATAGCAAGCTCTATGAGACTGCATATTAAAAAGGGATAAACCAAGACGATGCAAAGATGCGTCTCTCTCTGGAAAAATGTCTGCATGTAGTGAATGAATAAGTGAAAAGCTTACCTCTTTCGTGCCCGAGTAGAACGTCCTTATGGTTAAAATACTCTACTTCTTCAGTGTAATTTTGTGTATAGGCAGTGTTGGATCCAGCATTTCTAGATTCAGTCCAACGTACTTTTGCATGCCCTCTTGCATGAATTTTAAGAGATTTTACTCTAATTTCCCCAGTAACTTCTAAATTGACCCTTCCTGAGACTGTGTCCCCGCTAGAATAGACGGGGATATTGCTGTCATTGAGACAGTCAAAGCTTATTGTCAAACTCTTCACCTTCCCCAGCACCATATTTTAATAACAAAGTGTATAAAAGTATACTGTAAGGAGGAAAAAAAAAGTCAAAGTCTCATACAAAATGCGATCTTCACTTTACACTGAACAACACCTCTGCCACGCAAAGAGGCCACCAACAAGATCAGCGTGTCCTCTACAAACACTTCATCGAAATTACTAAGAAAACCCCAACGGTGACGGTGGTGACGGCCGCCCAGCGCTGCGATCTCCTTACAAAGACAGCTGCCCGCACGCTGCCAGCTCACTTTAAGAACAGCTTTGTGAAAAACAACCCCGCTGCGCATGCGCGAGTCGAGTCGCGGTGGCGGTTTCCTCCGCTGCTTGCGCGTATCTTCCCTGTCGTGTGTGGGGTTTTTTTGTTATTGTTTCAGTCTCGCGCAGAGAGCCGGAGTATTCCCTGGTGGAGTCAGGGCTCCGCTGCGAGCTCGCAGTGCGGTGTTGAGATAGGTACTGAAGAACTGAGAGAAAAACGTCTGTGGCGGGGGGTGTTGAGGGCTCCTTGTCCGGAGGGCTTCGACGTCTCGTCTCGTCTCGTCTCGTCTCGTCTCACTGCCTGGCACGGCCTGGGGTCCCTGGCTAGCTGGCCGGCCGGCCGGCCGGGAGGAGTCTCGGAAGGAGTCTCGGAAGGAGTCTCGGAAGGAGTCTCGGAAGGAGCTGGCAGCTGAAATCGGGCTGTGGGCGGTGAGCGCCGGGCCCCGGAGTCTGGCCGCGGCCGGCACGGGTTCTCCCCCTCAGCCACGGGTTGCCTGGCTAACAGCAAAAATAGCAACGATTCTGTCAGGGAAATGCTTGGCATGTCGCTCAGTTACAGATCTCGCCCAAAGCTTTTGTTCGTGAAGCGGCTAGTCCTGAGCAGGTTGTAGGCAGGGAGCCGGGCCGAGGCCGGCAGGTGAGCGGCACGGCCGCCTTTGCCGGCCTGGCCCTTCCCCCTCTTCCCCCCCCAGCAGCACCCGCCCTATTCACTGAGGGGTGAGGGTACAAAAGCGAGGCGTTATGCAAAAGTAAACATTTAAACCTCTATCAAGGTGAAGTTTCCTATGTTAATCCTTTTAAATATAATTGTTCTACAGTATCTTAGTTTGGGGTCTGGTTTGTTTGCTGCTGCTGTTGGGTTTTTTTCCCCTGTGTTTTTTCCCCCCTTTTCTTCCATTCATGGAGTTCAGACAGGAGGGTCACAATTCCTGTCCTTCCAGTTCTGGGTTTGTTGTTACCATGTACCTCTGTCAGTGTGGACCTGCACAGAATTTAAAGTGCACAGCAGTTACCTTCTGCAGTTCCTCGAAGATGTGTGAAGTTTAAAGACCCAAATCTTGCTAACCAAGTGGATATTCACATGGATTTTTTTTGTATGCGTGTTGATAAGGAAGGGGACCTTCTTACATAATTTGGATATGGCATTATGGTGTTTTCTCATTTATTTTTTTAATACAGATGATGTATTTTGTATGCTTGCTAGGTTCACCCATTCCAGGCTTGTTGGAGACGGATAAAACATTTTGGTTTGCTGGCGTAACGCACACACACANGGCGCGGTCACCCCCACCCACCCGCCCCCCCCCCCCCCCCCGCATTATATATGATCTACAGAGAGTGTAGCCCTAACTTGCCTTCCTCTCTCAGTAGAATTGCTGTCTCTTGCCAAGCCATTTTTGGACACGCAACTTCAGAATAACATGGCTGCTGTCATGATGTGGGATGTGTTCTAAGCATTTCATGCGAGTAGGCTACTAGGGAGATCATTTCATTTGTGAGCCAACTTGTAGTATATTAGATTTGAGCAATATGCAGACTGTGGGAATCCTGATCATATGTCATACTGGGCAGCAGACAGCTTTTTCCAGTTTCTGGATTATAGTCTGGCAGAAAATGCAGTGAATGGTAACCCTACTTCTCAGACATATTGGATATGTTGAGAACAGCACTGATAAATCTAAGTTTGACTGCAACAGTGGCACAGCAGCAATTCAGAGCAATTTCTGGGGCTGCAGGCATAGTTCAGACTTCTTGGATGTTTTTCTAAACACATAGAACTGAGTCCATTGAAATTTCTGGGACGTTTGGATTTCTATGCAATGCAAAAATCCACAATCTTTGAAGCTCTCTAATTTGCATATATTGATATGCTGTTGTTCTGAGTTAATTAAAAGATATCCTGAGTGATCAGATGTACTGATTTACATGAAAGTGACCCAGTTTTCAAGACTAGTTAGTAGTATAGGGACAACTTTTATCCAAGGTAAGAAGTAACAGGTGCCCCCCCCCCAAGCAACCATGTGTACCATTTGCCCTGGAGGTCATGCCCCCTCTTCTGGTCACGTGGTCTGTTGCGATTGGGTGGCAGGACCGGTTGCCCCTTCCAGTTTACCCATAAGTACATCAGACCAGGAAGTCCCTTCCCCCTACATACACAGGGGGCCAGTATTTTTTTTTTTTTTTTCCCAGATGCCATTTTATAGCAGGGAGCTGCCATTTTGTTAAACATCAAAACCCATGTGTTCTCAGGCAGCCCTGTGATTGGCTGGCAGCCATTTCTTGATATTGTCATACCCACGTGTTCTCAGGCAGCCCTGTGATTGGCTGGCAGGACCAGCCACCCCTTTCTGTTTACAGAAGCATGTCAGAAAAGGAAGCCCCCTCTCACTACAGGCAGGGAGGACATCACTTTTGACAGCGTCATTTCCCATGTGTTTTCGTACTGGTTTGTGATTGGCTGAGGGCTGTTTTTGACACTGTCATACCTACGTGTTCTCAGTTCTCCCTCTGGTTGGCTGCCTGCTTCCTTTGGACCAGGAAATGCTCAGATATGAAAATATATGCTTTTATATACAATGTATACAATATATACATATATAGAAATATATATAAAGGAGTGTACAAATATATAAAAATATGTATTTTATTTCTGTATACATAGTTACACTATTTTTTATGTATCCTTATATATGTATATGTGTATCTATATATACATAGATATATACATTTATAAAGATATAGCGCGATTGGCTGTTGCTGTCAGATGACCTGGACATCAAGTGTCCCTGATAGTCTGCCAGAGCCATGGCATCGCTTACGATCCTGTGTTTGCCATCAGCGATCGGGTGAGTCACCGCGTGGGCGCATTGATGCTCATCTTTCTTACTGCCTCAGTAAAGGTTTGGTTTATAATGTGTTGTCAGACTCCATTACTGTTCGGACCACACTAATTGGCATAGTCAGCAGGATGGAGTCTTTCCAACACCTGCTGGAGACTTTAGGAAAGGAGCAAGGTTGGAGCTCTCCCCGATGGGTAGAGGATTGGGTCCGAGATAATTGGACGAACCACCAGGCTATCAGGGATGAATTTGAACAGTGGCATGAGGCCAGCCATTGCAAACAGGGTAAGAGCAAAGGTGCCTTGATCGACCTCCTGAGTTGTGCCCTAGATGCTGCCTGGGCTTAAATTACCGGGCTGCGTAGCGCCCTTGAACGGGAGGAAGAAGCTAAGCAAGAGGACGAGAGGGACGCAGCAGAATGGCAATCCAACTGCCTGGCCTCTCAAACCCACGTGTCAATATTGGAGCGTAAGTAAGCCCCCTTGGCCCAGTGGGGCCCAGTTTCCTTGAGGCCCGGCGCAATCGTCCTGTTACAACAGTCCAAGTTAGGGCCACCATCTACCGAGGCGATGATAATGATGATAACTGGGACGGGGACATTTTTGGCCCCAGACCAGACCCTGACCCACTTCCGACCCTACAGAGGAAGACACACCTGCCCCTCCATATTCCCCTCCACTCTCCTTATATCTTGTTGTATTTGGTTTACATGACAAGGTTTGGGGGGCGGGGGGGGCTGCAGGGGTGGCTTCTGTGAGAAGACACCAGGAGCTGCCCCCATGTCAGACAGAGACGGTTTCAGCTGGCTCCAAGACGGACCTGCTGCTGGCCAAAGCTGAGCCAATCAGCGACATTGGTAGCGCCTCTGTGATATCCTATTTAAGAAAGGGGAAAAAAACACCGCGCAGCAGCTGTGAGAGAGAGGAGTGAGAATATGAGAGAAACAACCATGTACGCATGTCCACGCTGCCACTTCTGTTAAAAGATATTTACTATGTTCCTGGGGAGGCGGGAAGCTTTGGGGGTATAAATCCCCTTTTTGAAGGTGCTAAAAGGAGAATCACCGTTCTGAACAGATGCCAAGCGGCAACCTGGCTTGCAAGCCCGGATGCTTACAGCTTAAACCAAGTGGCAAGAAAGCACTTTAAAGGAAACGGGATGATTGTGGCAGAGGTAGACGCACAATGGCAGGCAGGCTTAGTGGATATGCGACAGTTTTCCAGAAACAACGATGGTGTTAAGTACTTCTTAATGGTGATAGACATATTATCCAAGCATGCCTGGGCTATTGGTCTAAAAGGCAAAACAGGTTCTGAAATAGCTGGGGCTTTTAAAACAATTTTTAGCGGGGGGCAGAAGCCTCAGAAATTACAGGCTGACCAGGGAAAAGAATTTTTAAACCAGCCTTTAAACAAGCTGTTAAAGCAGTGCAACGTTCACTATTTTGTTACTAATAATGAAGTAAAAGCCTCTGTCATAGAGTGTTTTAGCAGGACGCTCAAAACCAAGATGTGGAGATATTTTACAGCACGCAACAATTTTCGCTACATTGATGTGTTGTCGGAGTTTATAAAGAGCTATAACCATAGCTTCCACAGAACTATCAGAGCCAGGCCTGTGCACACGAACCCTTTAAACTCTGCGAGGGCTTGGAAAACAGTATATGTGGCTGTGTTTAAANTGGCATCGCTTACGATCCTGTGTTTGCCATCAGCGATCGGGTGAGTCACCGCGTGGGCGCATTGATGCTCATCTTTCTTACTGCCTCAGTAAAGGTTTGGTTTATAATGTGTTGTCAGACTCCATTACTGTTCGGACCACACTAATTGGCATAGTCAGCAGGATGGAGTCTTTCCAACACCTGCTGGAGACTTTAGGAAAGGAGCAAGGTTGGAGCTCTCCCCGATGGGTAGAGGATTGGGTCCGAGATAATTGGACGAACCACCAGGCTATCAGGGATGAATTTGAACAGTGGCATGAGGCCAGCCATTGCAAACAGGGTAAGAGCAAAGGTGCCTTGATCGACCTCCTGAGTTGTGCCCTAGATGCTGCCTGGGCTTAAATTACCGGGCTGCGTAGCGCCCTTGAACGGGAGGAAGAAGCTAAGCAAGAGGACGAGAGGGACGCAGCAGAATGGCAATCCAACTGCCTGGCCTCTCAAACCCACGTGTCAATATTGGAGCGTAAGTAAGCCCCCTTGGCCCAGTGGGGCCCAGTTTCCTTGAGGCCCGGCGCAATCGTCCTGTTACAACAGTCCAAGTTAGGGCCACCATCTACCGAGGCGATGATAATGATGATAACTGGGACGGGGACATTTTTGGCCCCAGACCAGACCCTGACCCACTTCCGACCCTACAGAGGAAGACACACCTGCCCCTCCATATTCCCCTCCACTCTCCTTATATCTTGTTGTATTTGGTTTACATGACAAGGTTTGGGGGGCGGGGGGGGCTGCAGGGGTGGCTTCTGTGAGAAGACACCAGGAGCTGCCCCCATGTCAGACAGAGACGGTTTCAGCTGGCTCCAAGACGGACCTGCTGCTGGCCAAAGCTGAGCCAATCAGCGACATTGGTAGCGCCTCTGTGATATCCTATTTAAGAAAGGGGAAAAAAACACCGCGCAGCAGCTGTGAGAGAGAGGAGTGAGAATATGAGAGAAACAACCATGTACGCATGTCCACGCTGCCACTTCTGTTAAAAGATATTTACTATGTTCCTGGGGAGGCGGGAAGCTTTGGGGGTATAAATCCCCTTTTTGAAGGTGCTAAAAGGAGAATCACCGTTCTGAACAGATGCCAAGCGGCAACCTGGCTTGCAAGCCCGGATGCTTACAGCTTAAACCAAGTGGCAAGAAAGCACTTTAAAGGAAACGGGATGATTGTGGCAGAGGTAGACGCACAATGGCAGGCAGGCTTAGTGGATATGCGACAGTTTTCCAGAAACAACGATGGTGTTAAGTACTTCTTAATGGTGATAGACATATTATCCAAGCATGCCTGGGCTATTGGTCTAAAAGGCAAAACAGGTTCTGAAATAGCTGGGGCTTTTAAAACAATTTTTAGCGGGGGGCAGAAGCCTCAGAAATTACAGGCTGACCAGGGAAAAGAATTTTTAAACCAGCCTTTAAACAAGCTGTTAAAGCAGTGCAACGTTCACTATTTTGTTACTAATAATGAAGTAAAAGCCTCTGTCATAGAGTGTTTTAGCAGGACGCTCAAAACCAAGATGTGGAGATATTTTACAGCACGCAACAATTTTCGCTACATTGATGTGTTGTCGGAGTTTATAAAGAGCTATAACCATAGCTTCCACAGAACTATCAGAGCCAGGCCTGTGCACACGAACCCTTTAAACTCTGCGAGGGCTTGGAAAACAGTATATGTGGCTGTGTTTAAAATTAAAGAACTTGCACCTCTGCTCAAAAAGGGAGACCACATCAGGGTGTCTAGAACAAAAGGGAGATTTGAGAAAGGTTATGAGCAGACTTTCACAGATGGAATTTTCATAGTAGCTGAAATTGTGAGAAGGGGACAGATACCTGTATACCACTTAATAGACTACGGTCATGAAGCAACTGAGGGGACATTTTACCCTGAAGAACTTCAAAAAGTGAATCCCGATGAGGATATAATCTACAAAATTGAGAAGACAATTGCTGCAAAAGGGAAAGGAAGAAAGAAACAGCTGATGGTGAAGTAGAGTTGCTGGCCCCAGAAATTTAGCAGCTGGATAGAAGCCTTCCAAGTTCAGGACATCTAGTGCGGGGTGGGGAGGGGGGGGGAGAAGGATGGCAGTTTCTACATCACGCCACTCAGCAATGCCAGCGCCAGAATCTTCCCACAAAACACCAGCTCGAACTTTACTGTACAGCTGGTGACGTCCCTGGAGTTCTCAAGGAAGTGGGAGGTGGGGCTGGCAGAAATACAGTGCCTGCACAGCTGGAATAACATCAATGAAGACACCATCTTTGAAATAGCACTGCAGGGCAAGACATGGTAGTATACTTTGGGGAAAGGCTATTATCTGTCCCTCTCCGTGTTGATGGAACGTATGAACCATCTTATTAACCCCCAAAACAAAGCCTCAGCCGTTGACTCTCCAGCAGCGGGCCTGGTCTATGACCCTGTCATAAGGAAAACAAAGCTCAAAATGGATGAAAAGCCTTATGCTTTTTCTACTACTGGGGATCTAGCACATATTTTGGGGGCTTCTCTGGATGTTGCTGCTAAGAAATTTCCCTTTGTGGTGGACATCACCGGTGGATTTAACTCACTCTACTTCTACACGGATCTTGTAGAGCACCAGCTTGTCAGAGACTTTTTAGTTCCATTATTCTGCTGCGTTCTGACTGGCGGTAATAACAACGAGGTTGTTATGGTGACGTATGATAAGTCGCACTATGTGCCTGTAAACTGCCAGCACATCGACACGATCAGCACTGAAATAAAGAACAAGCACATCTCATTTTGCTTTGAGAAAGTGTGAAGCTGCATCTTTGGCCCCCGAATTCTCTGATATTTTAAGAAACCACACCAAAATGGTAGTGGTAAGAAATTTTGGGGACCCGTCCTTGTACACGAATTATTACCGAGCCCAGGCCGGCAATGGTCTCCTGGTTTTCAAGGCATTCCCGTGAAGAATGGTGCAGGTGTTTAACATGTTAAGCCACATGTTGAGAATGGCTTGGTGTGAGAAAATACGCGCAGCTCGTTCAGATGATTGGCAGCCATACGAATGACTTTTCCCTGCTGGCTGACAGGGAAGAGTTTGCTAGCGGCTATACCCTGTTCACCTTTGACCTGTCTCCAGACCAAGAATGTGTTGATCGCTATTCCCTGATTACAACAGGAAACCGCTTTGCAGGGGCCTTCACCACCACTGTTAATATGATCATGTACAGTGAATTTGACAACGTGATAGAAATAAACCAGAGGAGACACGTGCTCTTCAACTACATGTGAGGATGGACACTGAACGGCTCTCGTGGTTTTCTTCAGTAGACCCCTACTCCAGAGGAACGTTTCTAGGCATTTACCCAAGCGATTGGCTCCCTATGGCCCATGTTTCTCCAAGACCAGTGAGCGGGTTGGTGAATACGCATCCACATAACCAACCTGGAGAGCACTGGTGTACTGGGTCTTGCTGGGATGGCGTTCACTTTCTTCGTAGCAGCCCATATGGTGCTGTGCTTTGCATTTGCGGCTAAAACGGTGTTGATAACACACCAATGTTTTGGCTACTACTGAACAGTGCCTGCACAGTGTCAAGGCTTTCTCTTTTTCCCACTCTGCCCCCACAGCAAGTAGGCTGGGTGTGCGCAAGAAGTTTGGAGGGGACACAGTCGGGTCAGCTGACCTGAACTGACCAAAGAGATATTCCATACCATATGAAGTCGTGTCCAGCAATAAAAGCTCAAGGAAAGGAGGAAGAAGGGGGAACATTTGTGTCTATGGTGTTTGTCTTCCTAAGTAACCGTTAAGCATGGTGAGGCCATGCTTTCAAGGAAGTGGCTAAACATCTGCCTGCCGATGGAAAGTAATGAATAAATTCCTTATTTTGCTTTGCTTGCACGTGCAGTTTTTGCTTTACCTATGAAACTGTCTTTATCTCGGTCCACAAGTTTTCTTGCTTTTGCCCTTCTGATTCTCTCCCCCGTCCCACTGTGGGGGAGTGAGCAAGTGTGGTGCTTAGCTGCTAGCCAAGGTCAACCCACAACTGGCTAGGAATTTTCCTGGCAGATCAGAACTGCAGAGTTTTTTGACTCATATGGCTACCCTACAAACAGCACTCTTTCTGGAAAGCATCATGTCCTTTTTAAACCACAACACTACGGATATTGCTTTCCAGAGGAAGCAACTGCAGCATCCCCTATCCACGGCCTGCGTATACCGCTGTGCCTTTTTCCTACATTATCATAACAAGGGATTACCTCTTGAACAGCTTTTAAAACTATATTCTAATGAACTAGCACAAAATGAGCAGATGGTGATGCCTTTTGTAAAATATGAATACGGAGCTTTCCCCATGACCAGAGCTACTCAAAATATGTTTCAGAAGACCCAGACATGCATCTCTTGTAACGATTTTCATAAATGTATTCTGTAAATAAAACTTACAGCCCAACGGCAAGGCTCTGTGTGTATATATTTAACACCCTGCCCCAACAATGGACACTGTGGACAAAAAAGTTTAAAGATTTTATGAATCTTTTACTGTCAACAGTAAACTTTACAGGGTAAGCCACTGGGCTTTAGGCATCTTTCTCTTCTTAGGTGGTGTGTGTGGTGCTTCTCGGTCCTCCTCAGTCAGTTTTAGTTGTTCGAAGAGATCCCAGTTTGCTGTATGACCCATGACAGAAGATGGAACATTCACCACAGCCATGGCTTTCATAAAAACATTCCAGCCTTTAGGTGGTCTCAGGCTAGAAGGGGAATGAGTCTGAAGGACACAGTGAACTAAATTGAGCAGGCTGGACCCCTTGATAACATCTCCTCTGTATAAAAAATTTCCCTGGTTGTCCCAAGAAGAAATATGCATGTGTTGCCCTACTTGCCCTATGCTTGTTGTCTGCCCTAGGAGCACTTGTACATTCTTCCAATACCATGGATGCAAGTTATGCAGCACTCCCTGAACAACAGGGTCTGGTGCCTCAGGAGTCTCCAGGGGCTTTTCCACTTCTGTCTCATTTTCTTCCAGAAAAACAAGTTATTTTCTCCCTTTCCTGATCGGTCTGCTTCACGTGTGCCAAGTACTCTTAAAGTACTTAGACTGTTTAGAAGGCTGGTTGACAAAGTCCCTTGGGAGGCAGTCCTAAAGGGCAAAGGAGCCCAAGAAGGCTGGGCGCTCTTCAAGAAGGAAATCCTGGAGGCGCAAGAGCAGGCCATCCCCATGTGCCGAAAGATGAGCCGGCGGGGAAGAAAACCAGCCTGGCTGAACAGAGCGCTTTGGCTGGATCTCAGAAAAAAGAGGAAAGTCTATGAGCTTTGGAAGAAGGGGCAGGCATCTCAGGAGGACTACAAGGATGAAGCGAGGTGATGCAGAGAGAAAATTAGAAGGGCTAAAGCCCAACTAGAATTTAAATTGGCCAATTCTGTGAAAGATAATAAAAAATGTTTCTATAAATATATTAATAACAAACGGAGAGCCAAGGAGAATCTCCATCCTTTACTGGATGCAGGGGGAACCATAGCGACAAAGGATGAGGATGAGGATAAGGCTGAGGTACTTAATGCCTTCTTTGCCTCAGTCTTTAACAGTAAGACCAGTTGTTCTCAGGGTACCCAGCCCCCTGAGCTGGAAGACAGAATGAAGCCCCCATAATCCAAGGGGAAATGGTTAGTGACCTGCTACACCACTTAGACACACACAAGTCCATGGGGCCGGATGGGATCCACCCAAGGGTACCGAGGGAGCTGGTGGAAGTGCTCACCATGCCACTTTCCATCATTTATCAGCAGTCCTGGATAACCGGGGAGGTCCCAGATGACTGGAGGCTTGCCAATGTGACGCCCATCTACAAGAAGGGCTGGAGGGAGGATCCGGGGAACTACAGGCCCGTCAGCCTGACCTCGGTGCCGGGGAAGGTCATGGAGCAGATCATCTTGAGTGCCATCACGCAGCACATCCAGGACAACCAGAAGGTCGGGCCCAGTCGGCATGGGTTTATGAAAGGCAGATCCTGCTTGACTAACTTGATCTCCTTCTATGACAAGGTGACCCGCTTAGTGGATGAGGGAAAGGCTGTGGATGTTGTCTACCTGGACCTTAGTAAAGCCTTTGACACCGTTTCCCACAGCATTCTGCTTGAGAAACTGGCTGCCCATGGCCTGGACAGGCATACTCTTTGCTGGGTAAAAAACTGGCTGGATGGCCAGGCCCAAAGGGTGGTGGTGAATGGAGTTAAATCCAGTTGGAGGCCGGTCACGAGCGGTGTTCCCCAGGGCTCAGTGTTGGGGCCAGTTCTGTTTAACATCTTTATCAACGACCTGGATGAGGGGATCGAGTGTACCCTCAGCAAGTTTTCAGATCATAGAATCATTTGGTTGGAAAAGACCTTTAAGATCATCGAGTCCAACCGTACCTGTCCACTACTAAACCATGTCCCTAAGCGCCTCATCTACCCGTCTTTTAAATACCTCCAGGGATGGTGACTCGACCACTTCCCTGGGCAGCCTGTTCCAGTGCCTGATAACCCTTTCAGTGTTTTTGGGTTTTTTTTTCCCCCCAAGATGTAAATGGCCGGCTGCTCTGGTGGGAAAAAACAGTTCTTAGTCTAAAAGCCTCTGGGGTAGAAGCATTTAAATCAACAACCAGGTACCCACATGGTGCCTTCATAGCACCTTCAAACGCTTCTAAAAAGAACCGGGCCTTGTCAGGATACATCTGCCTGGCTAGGAATGCAACCTGGAGCTTATCTCAGGGGTTCTTAAATAGCACCATATATTTAGTGTTGAGAGTGATGGTGTGAATCTTTTTACCCTGGCAAGAAACATTCTGGACAATGTACAGGATGCAAAGATTCCTGCGATGCACATACTTAGTCAAAGCTTTCTCAATTTCATCACTCCCACAANAAGGGTGGTGGTGAATGGAGTTAAATCCAGTTGGAGGCCGGTCACGAGCGGTGTTCCCCAGGGCTCAGTGTTGGGGCCAGTTCTGTTTAACATCTTTATCAACGACCTGGATGAGGGGATCGAGTGTACCCTCAGCAAGTTTTCAGATCATAGAATCATTTGGTTGGAAAAGACCTTTAAGATCATCGAGTCCAACCGTACCTGTCCACTACTAAACCATGTCCCTAAGCGCCTCATCTACCCGTCTTTTAAATACCTCCAGGGATGGTGACTCGACCACTTCCCTGGGCAGCCTGTTCCAGTGCCTGATAACCCTTTCAGTGTTTTTGGGTTTTTTTTTCCCCCCAAGATGTAAATGGCCGGCTGCTCTGGTGGGAAAAAACAGTTCTTAGTCTAAAAGCCTCTGGGGTAGAAGCATTTAAATCAACAACCAGGTACCCACATGGTGCCTTCATAGCACCTTCAAACGCTTCTAAAAAGAACCGGGCCTTGTCAGGATACATCTGCCTGGCTAGGAATGCAACCTGGAGCTTATCTCAGGGGTTCTTAAATAGCACCATATATTTAGTGTTGAGAGTGATGGTGTGAATCTTTTTACCCTGGCAAGAAACATTCTGGACAATGTACAGGATGCAAAGATTCCTGCGATGCACATACTTAGTCAAAGCTTTCTCAATTTCATCACTCCCACAAGCAGAGTTCATCAAATCATCAACCACAACCATATTTACTAGGGGGAAATAAATGATTATGGCTAAGGCCTTCACGTAAGTCCTCCACAAATTTGATGAAAGGTTATTTACAGAGCAGTTCCTGACACAGCGGTTGCCGACAACTGCCACACCACGCAGTATTCTCAGGCATAACAGACAGCAAGCAGTCGGCATTCTCCGAAAGAGTTTTGACAAAATAACTTTTCCCACAGATGGCTAGGCCCTACCAGAATAACAGAAAAGAGGTGCCTCCAGCACATGCCCATAATAAAAAAACATAGGGGAGGCTTTTAAAATTTTCAGGTAGTACCCTTTTGTCGTAGACCACCTTCTGCGTCTTCCCAAGGGTCCTGGTTTCTATTGCCCACTTCTGCTTGTTCCTGATGATAGAGCACAGTTCTATCATGATCTTTTTAGGGTCGTCACTGTCTGGATTTATGCCGTAATCCAACAGGAGATCCCTCAGGGCCTCGAAATTAATCTTTTCTCTGTTTGTTGCATTTAGAGCAATGCCTTTAACCTTTAAACAACACTTTCCTCCAGACTGCAAGTAGCTGTAAGATTTGGGGTCTGATGATGCAAACTCAGCAATGTGCTCATCTGGTGGCAACTCGCTCATCAACTCACCTAAATAGTCACCGAGCAAGGGGTTCCAGTCCCCAGGATGACTCACGAATATTACAGAGTCTGTGTCATCATAAAGGCAATGGTCTTGCAGAGCATCTAAGAGATCATAAAGCTCTAGGGACTCTTATGCCATGGTGAAGCAAGCTATAAAAATGTTAGTGTTGCGCTCCAGGGTCACACGTCCTTTGGCGTACTTCCATGAGACAGTGGCTGCATCCTCATCAATAAAATCACGGGAGGACGCATCGTAAGCCGGAAAAAAGAGGTAACCATACAACTCGTCTGGTTCTCTTACAATGGTGGTGTTGGGTAGGTTGGATCTCTGTCCCAATTTTCACCACAGAGAATTTAAAAACAGTTTCACAATTTGGCATTTGGCAGGGTTTTTCTTAATATGTTCAGGATGCAAAATGACATTTTCTTTCTGCCTGTAATCTTCAATGTATTTAGTTTTTCTGTCATCATCTGTGCACCAGGCTGGGTAGCCTGAAGCTTCCTGCTTCTGGCAGAGGTGGAGTTTTATATAATCTGAGAAAAG